>QRFJ01000041.1:1027500-1075124 GCA_006176705.1 Cocos nucifera | reverse complement strand
CGACCGTAACAACCTCGTTAGGACACAGGAGGAGAACCTCGTCCTAAACACGAAGCACCAAGCATACTGAAATAAGTCATCTATGTAATATATGTATCGGTCATCAGCACTCTGCAACCAGCCACGATATAACCCTCAAATCGTCGTGCGCGCTAAGACATAACTCAAAGTCGTCTGCCTCTTCCATCTCTAAGCTCCGGAACTCATTCCGAGCACTCCATTACTGTTGGCCGAAAACTGACTTGACCGTCGGAGGGTCCTGCCGGAGCCACCCCCCATCGGTTCCGGACGGGACTTCGTTTTGCAGGTCCCCGGCGGCGACCTCAGCGGCCTCGACTCCGGCGACCTCCGGCGAAGACGGATTTCTGCACCAACAACCTCGATGGTGAATTTTGAGTCATCTGACAGGTTTGCGGGAAAGGATAAAACTTACATTTGAATCATAATCAAGGATATGAAATGAATTGTAGCTCATTACCGATATGATCAAGTTAATTATGCAAAGTTACAAACAATCAAGTCAATTAATGTTGGTCCTGTAATATGATTGAGTCCAAAGTTGAAGTCAAATTCAAAGCGTGCATCTCGATTAATGCTAACGGTATTCAATCATCGGTTCAGTTTGAGTTGTCATAATCGAAAATTTTAGATATAATTATTAGTAAAACACCATATTTGACTTTCAATTTGATTTAGTTATGATTCTTATCTAAATTTTTGCTGGCACTCTCATTCCCATCATTTCTCTACTACTTTTTGCCTGCATCTACATCTGATCCTGCTACATTCCCCCTCTCAATTTATGCAACCATATAAAACTTCCAAACAAATCATTGTCCGGGTTATCAAGCAACATTGCAACATTGACAACCCTGCCCATGGGTTAATGAATGCCTCCCAAGGTGCAACTTTAAAATTTGTAATTTGGTAGACATTCTCATCTTATTCACTTCTTCATCTTCAGGAAAGACTCCTAGAAAGCAGCTTTCTAAGAGCGGCAAGAAAGAGAGAAAAATTCCCAATAGACTCTTCAGTTTATTTCCTATAATACATCTTCTGATTGTTTGGATGTTTTGATATGCTACACAATTGTAGCATGCTGAAGTATCTCCAAAGTAAGTGCTGGTAGATACTGTATATTTCAGAAGAAGAGATGTAAAAGGGAAGGATACTGTATATTTCAGAAGAAGAGATGTGGAAGGGAAGGAAACAGAGAGATGGCAGACATCTATGTTCTCACTTGACCTCTTATCCATTTGAATTAGGGTCCATTCCATTTGTTACCTTTGAAATTGATTGTGACATCTGCATATGTGGATAAAAGTGGGATATTGCAACTTCCACTGCAGCAATATTACAATAGCTGATTGGATGCTTATTGCTTGAGCCTTGAGCATGCTATGCCTTGTAAAGCACTGCATGCTATGCTTAAGTTGGTATACTTTATGCAACCTTCCCACTTAATCCTATAGGTGAGATTGTGTCGACATTTGTCGCTCTTTAAATATAGGGAGGAAGAATTTGGACAGGTGTTTCCTCAATTCTTATTTTGGACCATGGTCTAAGTTAATGGGCCGTTACATTATTAAACTCGTAAGAACCTGTTAATTTATGGACAGCATTTGAAACTGCAGCGGAGCAGTCAGATAATCATCAATTTATATATTTTATAGCTGTATGATTTTTGTTGTGCGGTCAGTTGGTAGTCTTGGAGAAGTATTCACCATGCATGGCAAACTCTTATCTTTCCTGCAAAGTTGATTTGGCTGCGTCTTCTGGCTTGACGTGCTCTAGTTCACTACCTACTTAGTGGATCTCAGCAACGTCCTGAATTGTTTTGAAGGTACCAAAGAGGGTTGTCAAAAATTGTATACTCAGAAAGGATGGGGTTCATTATTAATATGGATTTCAAAACAGAACGACTAAGAAATGTGTAAACTGAAATTTAATACGTCATTGTGTTTTCTACAAGAAAAACAACATTCTCTTTTGAGTAATTAATTAGATCTTTTGCATGTTTCTGATGCTATCATACATTAAAGAAAACAATGTAGCTAGCATTGGATTTCTACAAGCTCCATGCCGTTTTACACTGGAAAAACTCATTCTTTATCCAGTCAGAGGGAGGAAAAATATATAATGCTATCTGAATATAGAAAATAATTCACATATCTGATTGATCCCTCAATGTGCAGGCTGTAGCATTCTCAGCAGGTGGTCTCGCAGAAGCTCAAGGTCGTGCTCTCAGTTAGTGTAGATTGTGCGGCTATTTGTCGAGAGTAGGTGATGCTTACCGTGATTTGTATGTGGAATCACGATGTGATCATTTTCTGTTGTGCCGTTTTCTTTTCATTGATTGCAATGATGCAAATGGCTTTTTATGTGGAGTGGAATACCCTCCATATATAGTTTTGCCCTTAGACTCGAGCATATCTTTCCTTTTTTTCTGTTAACATTACATGCGTGCACTTTCATGTGACAAATGTTATGTATATCTATGTATAAGCTCAAATATAGTTAATATTTATGCAGATGCTATGGAATTTTAAAACAATTATTGAAATCACTATTCAAAAACTGGAAGCAGCTGTTTACTTATTTATTTATTTAAATAATGGCAACCGGAATGGTGTCGTAATCAAAGGCAACAAATAGGAGGGAAAAAGAAAAAAATGGCTAGTTTCACGTATAGCTGGATCGGCAGCTGTTCTTTGTTCAGCTTCGGACAAGACAAACATATCGATGGTTATTTTATTTTGATGATCCTGGATTTGAAAAAGAAAGCTATTTCTGATTCTCGTCTCAGGTGCGCCTCATCTTCATGGTTTGCTTATGAACATGATTAGCGACCATCATCAATATGGATATGTGTCGCATATGCTGATATTTAAATCAATTGCATGAACTTACATGAAGATAATTCGTACATCACGTTTTATGGGTATAAGAAATGAACAAAATCCATACCCATCAGATAGAAGATTTAATGGAGAAGCATGCTCTAAGTTGGTTTTTGTCCGTCCGTTTCCAAGCAATGGAACGCTCGAATGGTTAGCTCCGGGGGAATCGCCGATCTGTGCGGTAGTTGTAATAATCATGTAGTTCCTCTGCACCCATCACATCTTGTCTTGGCTGGTCGAGTCCAGGTCTTGATTCAACCAGGCCAGGAGCTGGAGAAAGATTTTGACCACCCACAGCTAGGTGCATCGGAGAACCAAAGAGGAATTTGTTTCAGAGGTGGAATCGCTGCTCTTTGTTCCCCTTGCAAGCCCTGGGTGAAGACGGTAATATGGAGCGGGCAAGGATCTATACCGAGGATTCGAAGGAACTCAGAAGTCGATTTCATCATGGATGATGGGTCCTGTGAAGATGGCTGCATGCGTGAATCAACTCGTTAGCTATCAAAAAATGAAGTAGCAGGGGTCTTAATTACATGATTGGTAATGGTGGAGGATGGAGTAGCTACAGAAGGCCTTCGTTGGATCAAACCATATAGGTGATTGGGTGATCGAACACAATGGTACGGACGATGCATGGGTCCCCATCGAGGTTGCCGAGGAACTCAAAGTCGATCTCATCACGCGTTACGTGAATCAGATGCTAAAGTCTTTGCTACAACGCAGCATGGCCAGAATCATACAAAGAGGAAGACATGGACGCAAAGATGGCGATCACTTACATGGTACGGTGTGACTTCCCAGGGAAAAAATTGAGCTGCGTGTCAAGCTTTCAAAAGAGGGTATTCATTCTTGGATTGGAAGCCGGAGCCTAAGGCCTTGTCGAAGAAAAGGGCGAGGCCGTCGCCCCAAGTGATCTCCATCTCTTGGTACAAGTTGACGGGCGAGGGCAGTGGTCATGGAAGAGATTATAGCAGCCAAATTATATATATTGAACTAGAAAAGGAGGAGACATTGGCTTGCTTGGAGGAAACGGATGGTTACTTTAGTGCGATAATTTGTAAAGATGGGAAAAGAGAGAGTCTCTGATGGCTGTACAGAGTGGTGGTAGGGGAGGGTGGAAAGTATTAATAATTAGACAAGTAATACAAGGGCTAATGTGGCCTGTTATCCACCGTGGGATTTGGCGTAGTCCATTGGACCTGGTCCAAGTAATAAATTAGAAGCTAGGGTGGAAAGAAAGGGACGTGGAAGGGGGTTTAGGGAAGGGTGGTAGAAGGTTCCAAAGTATGAGTCGGCAATGGAATGGATGGCCATCAACAAACGAAAACGGAGGGAGAATTGCACACGATACCATGTTGTAGGGTAGCTTGGCTCAATCTTAAAGGATGTCGTATTGCGACACGGGTGCTACTTTGAGAATGGCGTTACGCCTGCCACAAAATCTCTGGATCTCTGGATGAGAAGAGCCGTGCTGTATTAAACAGAATTGTAATGATAGAAGGATGACAAAAGTTTCTGTCGTGTTACCTGATGTCACAGATGTGGCGAACTACTTTTAACTAGGATTCTGACGCCAATACGCGAACCTGCCTGGATATAGTCTACAGTTCTGATCTGTTCCTGTGTGCCACTGTTGTATCGTTCCAGCGTTGTATGTTTTGATCTCTTTTACAGGCGGCTTGACCTCCTTGGGTTCATTAGTTTATTACCTATGTCCCATCAACTGTCTCGTAAGCGCGTGCTACGTTTTTTTTTTTTATTGGTTGTAAGCGCCTTCTGGGTTCAACGCACGTCGTCCGCATATGAACCTTTTTCAACACCAAATCTTTGATTTATTAATTTTGTGTTTGCTCCCTTGTACCGTTGACTACTGGCATTTTCCTTCCCAGAAGCTTTGCACCTTATGATGGAGGGGGCCGGGCGGGTCGGGACCCCGCCTACCACCTGAAACGCCTAAATGATAGCCCCGGATTAAGCAATTGTAAGGACCGGACGGCAACTTATATAGCTTAAGGGTACCAGAAAAATATACATGTAACTCCTGATTTTGATGTTTTTGTGTTGGACTAGTTCTGACTTAAGCTCATCCAAATATGGCTTACATTATCACGGATTTATTTTATTTATTTAATTTAATTTAAATTTTAAGGATGGTGATGGAATATTTTTTTATGATGGTTAACTTCTTGTTGCGCGCACGTTGCCGGAGAAGAGCACCTACAAAAACTGACTGAGATTGGAGCCCTCCAATATTTAAATTAGTAGATTGGTCGAATATGGTGATCCAGAAATTAAAATAGTAGAGTTATGACTGTGAGAATGGGCCTCTCTCCCTATCGTCCGTTTACCTATTTTTTATAGACAAACTATTGATAATCATGGAGTGAGCAGTTGGTGCCCACCAATGAGAGTGATAGACGGCCGTTATGCACTTTCTGTACTAGTTGTTTCTGATATACCGACTATATGTCGGTGAGCATGATGCTCCGATTGTATATCAGCATCATTATACCGACTGACCATTGGTCGGCGATTCTGATATACCAACTAGCCAATGGTTATGTAGTTGATTAAGTCATTACTTCGTATCTGTCAACAAAGTCGGTTGGACGTTACCGACAGCAAATTGGTTTGCCGATTGACAGTCGATCATATGTTTCTTGGTGCCGATAAAAAGTCTGATGTCAAGACTTGTAAGTTGGCTGACAGTCGATCGAACATCCCAACTTCTATTTCCGACTCACGATCGAGATTATCGACTATAAGTTGGAGTACTAATACCAAATCGGAGAGGAGCAGATCCGATTACCCCAATAGTTATGGTAAGAATATTTTTTATAATCTTATTGGAGATAGCATCCATTTTAATTTCTTCAATTATCTTATTGCATAAATTGATAATTAATGAGTTTTGGTTTTCCACTCATCCAAGATTAATGTTTATTAGATCCTTTCCATTGAAAATAATTGTGCATGATCTAGATCTACTAATGTTATGCGTAATTAGATTTGCATCAGAGACCAAGAAATGGCTCCAACCTCATGTAAGTGATTCTATCATCCAATGTAGTTCAACATCGTGGTATCAAGGTGGTAACTAGGCTATTGGGCATGAAGATTGAAGCCTTCTATTTTCTTGCTAAATTAGATATCGTCCATCAAGATTCCATGGAATAGACGGGAAACCTACCATTATTCTTGTGGCTACAACATTTTTCCTTTGCTTCTATTGCACTATTTTTGATATTCGATCAAAAATCCACCCTAGGGTGATCTCCATCCACAGGAGGATTGCTGCGGTCAAGGCTGACGACCCAGACCCCATCCTTTTGGTAGACAATCCAAATTAGATGCAAGAAAGACAAGCTAATTGATTAGACTTTGATATTGTTATTACGAAAAATACTGTCGGAGCTACTATCATCGACTTTGGATGGAACTTTATTTTGCAAGTCACCGATGATGACCTATTCTTTCTCAACTTCAGCTCGGTCCAACATCGACCAGATTCTGCATCAACAGGATTAACGCTAGAAGGAGGGCCCTCTATTTCTGAGGTACCATTATTTTTAAAGAAATGCTCAACCGACCCTATGGATCTTCTTCTCCAAGGTCCATCTCCATCCTCTCTCTCAATTCTAAAAAATGCCTTTAAAGAAGATGACTATCCAGAGATCTATCACTTCTGCCATCAGATTCGAGCCAGACTCACCAGTTCTGGCTCCAGTGCTGGTGCTTCAACCTCCTCCTCCATCGACGGCCATGGTAGATCCGGAGCAATTTAACCTGCTGATGCAGCGGATTCAGGATCTCACCAAAATGGTATAGGCCATGCAGCATCCTCCGACGATGATTTCGTTAGAAAATCTACCATCGAGATGTCAAAAATCGGTTCCAAAAAAGAGCACTTGGGCTAGCATATCCGTTGCCCCTAGGAAGAAAAAATAGAAAGCAGAGGATTCTTATTCGGATCGTGATTCTTCTTCGAAAGAAATCTTCTCCATCTACGGTCAGAAGTCTTCCAAGATCTACGATCGAGATGACATCCTCGATCAGAAACTACGGAAGATGGATCTATGGCTTGAGAAACTCCACTACGTCATTCCGACTCAGTATGACGATGTCCGCACTGATCCTTCCTTTCTCTCTCCAAATTATGCAAGAGCTCGTTCCTCCGAACTTCAAGCTTCTTCTGGTTTAAAAGCTACAATAGAACCTCCGATCCGATCGATCATCTGGAGGCCTTTCGGACTATGATACTGCTCCATGGCATACTGGATGCCATCTTATGCTGAGATTTTTCATCTACCTTAAAGAAAGTAGTAAGAAACTGGTACTCAACATTGAAGCCGGGTATGATCTTCTTCTTTGATTAGATGAGCCATCAGTTTGCGGCTCACTTCGTCAGCAGCCGACGTCCACACCGAGATTTGGATTTTTTGATGAATATCAAGGAGAGAAAATCTATCCGAACTTACATCATTCGATTTAATGCTACTGCATTAGAGGTCCAAAATCTAGATCAATCTGTTGCAATAGCCGCTCTTAAGGATGGCCTTCAGAAGAACGATTTGGTGTTCTCTCTGAAGAAGAAGTACCTCAGGAATATTGCTGATCTATTAGCTTGGGCTGAGGGATATGCCCAAGCGGAAGAAGCCTTCAAATTGAAAGATAAGGAAGCCGCAGGAGAGTGACAGACAGACGAGTCTAATAAATCTGCAGCTGACAGAGGGCTGAATGAAGTTCGGCCATGCTCACAGACTCCCTCCAAGTGCAAGCGAGTCCAAACTCTTTTTTGAGCTTATCGTTAAAGAAGCCCTGCCAGAAGGATACGAAGAAGTTCTCCCCCCAAAAAAAGAATTGCGATCTCTTCCAAACAAACACAATCAAAGCAAGTATTATTTGTATCATAATGATCATGACCACGATAATGCATTCAGCTCTAAGATGAAATCAAAGAGCTTATGAGGAGAGGCCGGTCAGGTCGATTCCTCAGACATCGGTCTGAAGTAAGTGAAGGTCGGTCGAGAGCACTGTCGCAGCCAAAATCATCAAGGAGGAAGAAATAAGAAGGAGATCGACCGTCTCTCGGCATTATCAACACTATCTCTGAGGACTTAGTACTTCGGTGAGCTGCCATCTCTCGACCTCAGAGCCAAGGAAAGTTTATCCTAAATTGGAAAGACCCGTATGAAATAGAAGAGGTCGTCCGGCCTGGAGCTTATCGCTTGAAGAAGCTCAGAGGAACAATGCTCCCACGATCTGAAATTCAAAAAATTTGAGAATGTACTATCAGTAATTTTTCTCTAATAAAACTCTTCCATTTTAACATTATTGTTTCTTAGTATAAAAATTATGATGACAGGAAAGAAGCAACCAAAAGTAGCCATATTAGAAATAGGAGGAGAACCTCATCCTAACATGAGCAAGTTGAAGACCTTCGATTATTTAAGATAGGAGGAGGGGAGAGGCCAATTCAACGGCCCATCTATGCCCCTATTGCCATGTTAGAAATAGAAGAAGAACCTCGTTTTAACATAAGCAAAGTTGAAGGCCTTATTCATTTTAGACGAGATGAGAGAGGTCCTGACAATGATCCTTATGTGTTCTTACAGTCCATTAGGAATAAGAGGAGAACCTCATCCTAACGTGAGTAAAATCGAAGGCCTCGTTCATTTTAGACGAGGTGAGGGAAGAGACCCTGACAACAATCCTTGTGTACTCCTACAATCTGTTAGGAACAGAAGGAGAATCTCATCCTAACATAAGTAAAGTCGAAGGTCTCATTTATTTTAGACGAGGTGAGAGAAGAGGCTCCGACAATGGCCCTTATATACCCTACAGCCCATTAGGAACAGGAGGAGAACCTCATTCTAACGTGAGCAAAGTCAAAGATCTCATTTATTTAGACGAGGTAAGAGGAGAGGCCTCGATAATAATCCTTATGTGTCCCTACAGTCCGTTAGGAACAGGAGAAGAACCTCATCCTAACGTAAGCAAAGTCGAAGGCCTCATTCATTTTAGACGAGATGAGAAGAGATGCCCCACCTCGACTGAAGATAAGATCTCCTTCAATCTTGGCTGGAGATAGGATCTCCTTCGAGCTTCAACTTCAACATCAACAGAAGATAAGATCTCCTTACCTCGACTGAAGATAAGATCTCTCCGAGCTCAACTTCAATAGGAGATAAATCTCCTTCAACCTCGATAGAAGGTATCTCTCCGAGCTTTAACGTAATCAACAGCAATAAGATCTCCTTCAACCTCGGCTGAGATAAGATCTATCCGACTTTCAGGAGCTTCGACCTCAATAGGAGATAAGATCTTCTTCAACCTCGACAGAGGTAAGATTTTCTCCGAGCTTCAACTTCAACGTCAACAGGAATAAGATCTTTTCAACTAGCTGAGATAAGATTTTTCCAGCTTTAACATCAACCTTAACAAGGATAAGATCTCTTCACCTCGCAGGGGAATCTCTCGAGCTTCAATCTGATGGATGCGGTGCTCGAAAGAATTTCGGTAGTCTCTTTTTTATACTTTCTTTCTTCAATTTTGACTTGAGAGTGGGGACTATTTGGGGAACCACTCCCATGAGTCTAGTTTGAGCTTAGCCTATAACTGGTAATCACGAAAGCTTCATCAAAAATTTTTAGCGGTCGAACTCCAGTGAACTCCTCTAGTGGTCGGACTGACGAATTCCTCAACGTCGAACCCTAGCCAAACTTTCAGCGTCGACTTCTTTCAACATTTCCTTCAGTTGGATTCCTCTAGGTGCCGAACTCCTTCCAAACTTCTCTTTCCATCAGATACCTTCAGGATCCAAACTTCTTCTGGACTTCTCCTTCAATTAGATTTTTCCATCAGACTTCTCCTTCAGTTAGATTTTCCAAGAGTCAAACTCTTTCTGATGCTCCTTCAGTCGGATACCTTCAGGAGCTGAACTTCTTTCAGACTTCTTCTTTAGTCGGATTTTTTCAGGAGCCGAACTTCTTTCAAACTTTTTCTTCAATCGGATTCCTCTATCAGACTTCTCCTTCAGTCAGATTCCTCTAAAAGTCAATTCTTTGAACTTCTCCTAATCGATACCTCGGAGCTGAACTTTTCCCTTCTCATTCTTTTGGACTTCTCCTTCAGTTGAATACCTCAAGGAGCCAAACTTCTTCCGAACTTCTCCTTCAGTCAGATACCTTCAGAAGTCAAACTCCTTCCGAACTTCTTCTTTAGATAGATTTCTTCAGAAATCGAACTTCTTTCAGACTTCTCCTTCAGTTAGATATCTTCAGGAGCCAAACTTCTTTCGGACTTCTCCTTCAGTCGGATTCCTCCAGCGGATTACTTCAGATTTCAGCTAGCATTCCTTCCGGATGATCTTCTATAGCCGTATTTTCTTTAGGAGTCCGAACTCCTCTGAAATTGATATATGTCAAAGTTCTTCACCAACTAACGTCTGCTTCCTCCGAACTTTGACCATTAAATCTCGACGAATGAGCACATCAGTCAGGCAACATCTCTCTCTCCGTAGCAAACTCTATACGGTCCCGAGCGGCCCATGACTAGACGGTTATGGCTGTCACTATCAGTCTGCTATAGATGACACCTCTTTCTCTCCATACCAAATCCCACACGATCCCGAGCGGCCCACTATCGGATGGTATGGCTGTCACTATCAGTCCGCTACAGGCTCCATCCATAAAAGGAAACTCTCCAAATACATTTTCTCTAAGCTTTCTTCTTCTTCTCAAAACTTTGTTGAGTCTTTTCCTGAGTATTCTATTTTTGTTGGCCAAAAGAGCTGACTTGATCGTCGGAGGATTCTATCGGAGCCACCACCACTAACTTCAGATGAAATTTTATTTTGCAGATCACCGACAGCGACCTCTTCTTTCTCAACTCCAGCTCGTTTAGGTATCGATCAAATTCTGCACCAATAGTTTAATTTAATTTGAATTTTAAAAATAGTGATGGAATATTTTTTTATGATGGTTAACTTCTTGTTGCGCGCACGTTGCCGGAGAAGAGCACCTGCAAAAACTGATTGGGATTGTATTCGACAGGGGCCCTCCAATATTTAAATTAGTAGATTGGTTGAATATGGTGATTCAGAAATTAAAATAGTAGAGTTATGACTCTGAGAATAGACCTCTCTCCCTACCGTCCGTTTACCATCTTTTTATAGACAAACTGTTGATAATCATGGAGTGAGCAGTTGGTGCCCACCAATGATAGTGATATACGGCCGTTATGCGCTTTCTGTACTGATTATTTCTGATATGCCGACTGTATGTCGGTAAGCATGACGCTCTGATTGTATATCGGCATCATTATACCGACTGACCATTGGTCGGTGATTCTGATATACCAATCGACCAGCAGTTATGTAGTTGATTAAGTCGTTACTTCGTATCTGTCAATAAAGTCGGCTGGACGTTACCAATAGCAAATCAGTTTGCCGATCGATAGTTGGCCATATATTTCTTGGCACCGATAAAAAGTCTGGTGTCAAGACTTGTAAGTCGGCTGATAGTCGACCGAACATCCCAACTTCTATTTCTGACTCACGATCGGAATTATCGACTATAAGTTGGAGTACCGATACCAAATCGGAGAGGAGCAGATCCGATTGCCCCAACAGTTATGGTAAGAATATTTTTTATAATCTTGTTGGAGATAGCATCCATTTTAATTTCTTCAATTGTCTTATTGCATAAATTGATAATTAATGAGTTTCGGTTTTCTACTCATCCAAGATTAATGTTTATTAGATCCTTTCCATTGAAAATAATTGTGCATGATCTAGATCTACTAATGTTACGTGTAATTAGATTTGCATCAGAGACCGGCTCCAACCTCATGTAAGTGATTCTATCATCCAATGTAGTTCAACATCGTGGTATCACGGTGGTAATTAGGCTATTGGGCATGAAGATTGAAGCCTTCTATTTTCTTGCTAAATTAGATATCCTCCATCAAGATTCCATGGAATGAAATAGACGGGGAACCTACCACCATTCTTGTGGCTACAACATTTTTCCTTTTCTTCTATTGCACTGCTTTTGACGTTGGATCAAAAATCCACCCAGGGCGATCTCCATCCACAGGAGGATTGCTGCGGTCAAGGCTGACGACCTAGACCCCATCGTTTTGGTAGACAATCCAAATTGGATGCAGGAAAGACAAGCTTAGACTTTGATATTGCTGTTACGAAAAATGCTGCCGCGGTGAAACTAGAGAAGGAAGAAAAAGGCCCTTAGAAAACCTCGGAAGGATGACAACAACGACTCACTCGATCTCATCTTTTGGAGTGCATGGTGGCCAAGCCTCTTAGCCGCCTCAAAAAAACTGACGCAAGGGACCACCATGTGTCCAGTGTTCCAGTCATCTAAAGTAAAATCACATGATTGGTGATTGGTGGATTTCGTCCACTCTGTAATTTAGTAGATAGACGTAATCTGAAAGTTTTATGCTCGATTTAGAGCTGACTGGAATTTGTCAACATTATTATCATACCTCGTTCTTGATCTCTACCGTCTTTGTGGGAGAATGTATGATTAAAAGTTCCCTTCTTCATGTGCGTGCTTGGCGACCGGGCTGTATTTGTGGTAATTGAGCGTGGAAAATTTTTCAACATTTCTGTGGTAAGATCGGTGCACTCCTATAATTAATATTTGTTCTGAAAGAAAACTCCTGATTAAGTAATGCAATTACTATCAAGATATACTTCCACACCAACTAATCTTCCGTGATTTATATATTATGGTTCTCTTGTCATGGTTGCTTGAGCTCCAGGTAGCTATAGGTAGTATTGGAAAATCATATACTGCATGTTAAAAAAAGTCACAAATGGTTCATGTCACGCCGTGCATCATCCCAATTTTGTTCTTTTAATTAGTGGTCACACTTTGCAAACTCCTCCATTTTCTCTGTCCAATATAACTCCATCATTGTTTAAGGCTTTTTAAGAAATATTGATTGGGCAATTATTTCAATTAGATAGACTAATATTTTTGCACGCACACGTTGGCCAAAGCGCATTATTGAAAATTTTGTGCACACATTTAACCGCTAAAGAAATCTCATCACATCCAAGTTTTCTAGGAGCTTTCGTATGTGGGTTTAGTTTTTTTTTTTCTTTTTCTTTTTCTTGTGGAGGCATATATTGCATAATTGATCTTGATCTTGGCTCAAAATTGGCTCTAGAACATATCACGATCCACAACTCAGCCGTATGATTGGCCCCAAGCATGGAATTGATTAGATTTTGCCTCAACCAACATACTGAAACGTGCCATTACAAGTGTTCACAACACCACATGATCAAGAATATTTTTGCCTGAAATGATTGTGGAAAAAAACTGAAGGGGAATTCTTGTTGGCCTTTAGAACATTGTGTGTGACTTTTTTGTGGTCCTCATGGCCTTTATTCAGGAATACTTGGTATTGGACTTGTGAACAAAACAGGCCTCTCTATAAAAAGGAAATCTAGTGACACGTGAAGAATGACTAATTGCCACTGAATTGGTGGCACTCGAAAATGAATGCACGTTAAGCTTTCTAACAAAAAAAAAAAAAAAAAAAAAAAAAAAAAAAGCTGATATATTCTATTGAAGTAATATATATTATACATATTTAGTATAGTTGTATACCATATATCGATATTATAATAAAATATATTAATATGAACTCAAGATATGAATTTTCGTTGACTTCGATGGCAGATGTATCCGCAAGTATTTAGGAGTTTTTTTTTTTTTTTCTTGCCATTTCAAATTGATAAGAAGTAAGTTTGTATTTATTTGTACTAAATCATAGAAACCCTATCTTACAGTACAAAAATTTCACCAAATATATATAGCTTTTCCAATATATATATCTTTTTGTCATCCCATCATCTATTCGTATCTGCTAACAGTATGCCTTCAACCTTCCATTATTTTTTAGATGTAAAGTCTGAATACTCCATTATTTGCAGGAACCAGACGGCCAGCCCTTCATGGTGTCCAAGGCGCCATTTCCTTTCTCACCGATCCGCTTGCAGGATGGACACATGGTCACTGTCGCGGCCTTTGGGACCCTGATATGGAAGGGGCACCCAGGCTCCATTGCCCTCAGCTCCTCCAGTTCCCTCTTCAGCCTCCTGTTCTCGATTCTTAGGTTTTCGCAGTACTTCCTAAGGAACTCGCAATCCACCTCAGTCTGCTTCAATTTAGTCCTGCATGCATGGAATCCAAATCCATCAAAACGTCGACATAGCTTGCATCTATGGGTAGACAGAGGGATGCTGATTAATATTGCTACAGAAGGAAAACATAAATTAATGATGGATATATTAGTATACCTGGCTCTTCTATTTTGGAACCAGACTTCCACTTGACGAGGCCGGAGTTTTAATTGGCCAGCCAGTTGTTGTTTCTGGGTCTTCCAAATAGATCCATTGGTCAGCACAAAAACTAAGCTAGGGTCTGAAATATTTTGCATGAAAGAATTAAAGACGGCTGGTCGATATAGAATTCGGTTACCTGGTTAAGGGTGTTGTGCTCTCGAAAGCTGTTCTCGAGCAACGTCAGCTGTTCTTTAGTTAGCCGGAGCTTCTTCCTCCCAACTTGGTTATTTCTGCCACCATCACTGATGTCCTTGGCACTCATGGTATCCTCCTCTTCATTGATGGTCTTCGACTTGTGTTGTTCTTCTCTTCTCGGCTTTTCTTCTTCTTCTTCTTCTTCTTCTTCTTCTTCTTCTTCCTCTTCCTCCTCCTCTTCTTCCTCTCTTTCTTTCCGTCGAGGTGGAAAAAGGATGTGGAATTGAACGGGAGACTTCCCTTCACCGTTGCTACTTTGGTAAGAGCTGAAATGTCGACCACCACCTATGGCAAGTCCAAGGTCAATATTGCATTCATCTTCTTCCATGCCAAGCTATGAAGGACAAGGTGAAGGCCTAGAGGATTTTTGTGGGTAAAGAGGGTGTGATAAGGAGATGCAAAGATAATGAGAGGGCTCTATATATATATATATATATAGGGGAAGGAAATAAGGAGGACGGGAGTTTCTACTAGTGATTTTAATATAGGGAAGGCGCATGCGTTGGACTGTGTCTCTTAACGCAGAGATAGAAAGGAACTCGTATATGTGCAACGTTTATAGGATACGGAAACAACGGTCCATATCTCATTTAAGCCTGCAAATAATTCTTCGCGGCAGTTTCCCGGGAAGCCATCATCCAGTAACAAATTCGTAGTAAAATAATAACACCCCTCAATTCAAAGCGGACCGCCACCACACAATTACCATTCGCTACATGAGAATAAAGAGCATGTAGGCCCTTTCACATCCAACCCCTTTTATTTTGCTTTATTTTATTTTTGATGATAGGGAACGATAACAAACACCCAACCTTTGAATGATTAAGTGTAGTGGACTGGTTCTCCCCTCGTCACACCCAAAACTCTAACTTGATGACTCTAATCCATTTCTAATTAATGAATCAAATCAAGTGGCATTCATATGTGGATCCAAAACGTAATTCCATCACATCGATCGATATCTTTGGTTCCTAAAGTTTTGCCAATTAATGGTCTTAAATCTTCAAAATCTTATTACACCTGCAACTTTTGAAAATATGAACCCCATCGATTCATCCATTTTACCTATTTGTTCTGGTTCTTTTGCTTTGGATCCGAGCCATTTGTAGCATTATATATGTGCACCAACGGCAATTCTGACCTATTAGAGATCCATTAATCGGATCCTTGGGTTGTATCATTTTTGTACTGCAGATTTGATACAAAATCATGCCCACCCCAATCTAGGAGGTCTAATACGAACGATTAGAAATATTAACTGTAATTTCTAGATATAACCTATCTAAGTTCAACTTGATTTAAAAGATTAGAAATATTAACGGTAGGTTCTAGATATAACCTATCTAAGTTCAACTTGATTTTTGAACCGTGGCAGGAATAGGTTTAAAAGGTATTTAAAATCTGACCTAAGTTAACTCCCTGCACCATGTGAATGGCATTCATCTATTTTCAAGTTTCTCACCTCCATCTTCTCCAAAGGCAAAATTGGAAGCGTTTAACCGACTCCTTGTACTTGTGATCTCATGAGCCCGGCCGGTCTTGATGGTGGGACCACGGGCCGATGCGCGCACCCCAACCGTTGACGGGAGCATCCTAATTGGGCCCAACCCACTGCAAGCCCGACCCACAAAGCAAGGGACACTCATGCACCACCACGCGTGTGAACTGCCCGGTGGTCAATGCACGTGCCACGGTTAATACGTCCCATCCACGCCGAGGTGACTTTTCTCCGAGCTAGCGTACAAAGTGTTCCCATTCAAATTGGCTCCTAAGTATGCTCTTAAGAGCTTCTTTATAACTTGTATTATGCTGCGTGCATGGAATGTGGAATACAAGAGAATAGGTTTTGGGAAATGGAAGATGACGCAGGTCTGACCGTTGAAAGTTGACAAAGTTTTTCAACACCTAATCTTAGTCAGCGAGGTTGTTGACCCTTGGAAAGGAAGGATTCATGTGGATCATCGTATTACGTCCTCAACTTGCTCCAAGTATTAGTCATGCGTACCATCCCTTTGACTGCAGTGATGATGATGTCGAATATATGTATCTCGAAGAATGTATGGAAATCATATTGTTCATGTCAGACGGCACATCTTATAAGAAAAACTGTGCAAGCATCGCGAAGTTCCAACCTCTCGATTACCTAAAACTTTCACTTCTCCCATAGCTTCTATCTGTTCCATCAAGGAGCCTATTACTCCTATTCATTTCAACGCATGGAGAGAGCGCCGTTGGTTCCATTGTCACGACATTAAAATCGCATCTTGTCCGGTCAAATCTAAATTATCCTTCTTTTTTCCTATCACACGTAAAGTTAATCATGAATTTTAAAAGCGTTCACATATTATATATATATATATATAATGATATGCTCGATAGAATAAATCCATCATACTAATACAAAATTTAAAATAAATATTAAATAGAATAGGTCGACCATACTAATATAAGATTTAAAATTAATATTAAATAAAAATATATTTATTAAAAATTATAAAAAAATTTATAAAAAAATAAAAATTAAAAAAAAAATATTCAAAGAATAATGAAGACTAAAACTTTGCAAAGACATCTCATGAAAGAATCTCCACACACACAAACAATCTTTTCTTTCTCTTTCTTTCACATCCTAAAAAAAGAAAATAGTTCTTTTAAATAAACATCATATGGATGGAAGGTTTAACTCTTATCTGAACTCAGAAAAGATTATTTAAACTCAAGCTCTTAATTAAATAAGATAACATTAGAGATAAAGTTCTATTTCAAATAGAACACATACAAATAAATAAATACATAAATAGAGTCCTAATTAGAGATACAATGATTCTCGATACTTTTCCTCATTGCGAAGTCCATGTTGATAATGCCAAGCTTGTTGTGCAAGTCTTCAAATCACTCGACCGCTAATTCTTTGGTAAAAATATCTGCTAGTTGGTCTTTCGTTGAAATCAGAAGCAAGTCAACTTCTTTATGTGCAATTTTTCTCCAATAAAGTAATGATGAACCTCAATATGTTTTGTTCTTGACTAAAATACTGAATTTCTTGCCAATCAAATTGCACTCTCATTATCACAATAAACAAGGACAATATAATCAGTATCCTGACCAAACCATCAAGCAATCTATGAGCCAAGTCGACTCCTGAACTACCATCATGGCCACATGATACTCTATCTTTGTAGAAGACAATGCAATAGTAGTAGGCTATCTCTTGTTGCACTAAGAAATAATATCGGATCCTAAGCTAAAAAAATAATTAGTGGTAGACCTACTTATGTCTACATTACCAGCATAATCTACATATATAAAACCTGCTAACTTAACTAAAGAATTATTAGTATATAATATATCATAATCATCATAATCAAATCAATATTAATTAAAATAAATCAAACTAATATCTTCTAAGATCCTATGCTCCTTACTGCTCGATCCTCAGCCCTGCAGGATCTCCTGTATCTTAAAAAAAAGAAAAGGATGTGAGCTTTACAAGCTTAATAAGTTATCAATCATCTCTCAAGGATCAAGCATAATTACTTTCAAAATATAACAATTAACAATAATATGCGTCAAGATAATTTTGATTTCAGAATATGTCATGCATATTAGTAAAAGCTGATCCACTACTACAAAAAGAAGCTACAGCAGTACATACTATGACAACGATTTTCAAAACCACTGCAATAGATTTTATAGTAGTGGTTTTATAGAATCGCTGCAATAGGTCCGATCTATGACAACGGTTACAATAAATCATTGCCATAGGTTGACCTATGGCAGCAGTTCTATAGAACTGCAGCCATAGGTGTGACCTATGACAGCGGTTACAATAAATCGCTGCCATATGTCAGATCTATTACAGCGGTTCTTTATAACCGCTGTCATAGATCGATCTATTGCAGCAGTTTTATAAAACCGCTGTCATATTCTTTTTGATATTTTTGCTCTAAATATTATATAATTTTAAAATTTAATGTTCATTTTTATCATTTATTATCTAAATAATTACCATTAGAATATCGTCATAAAAGATCGCCTCGATCCGATGGTCCTAACTCCATCGATTAGAAAAATTTGATTTCGATCCAATGGACCTAGGTTAAAATTTTTCAAATCTCTTGTGCGCTCTATCTTTCTCTCTCTCTCTCTCTCTCTCCCTCCCTCCCTCCCTGCTCTCCACTGTCGATGAGACCCTGCCCCTCTCCTTTCCCAGCCGGCATCGCTCCTCCTTCCCCCCCGACTGCCCCTGCCTCTCGGTGCCCCCTCCTCCCCGCTTGCCCACCATCCCCGGGCCGCCCATCCATCATCGCGCACCCCTCCCCCGATCCCACCACCCACCTCCTGGGCTGCCCCTCTCCATCACTTGTGCACCCCACCCCAGCCGGGCCTCGCCACCTCCACCTCGAGCCACCCTCCCCATCCACCGCACCCTCCCCGGCCCTATCACCCCTACCCTAGCCCCGCCACCTCCCGAGCCCTTCTCCGTCACTGTGCACCCCTCCCCCGACCCCACCACCCCCACCTCCTGAGCCGCCCCTGATCCCCGTCACCATGCACCCCCCCAGCCCCCCATCCCTGGCCACCCCTACCTCTCGGTGCCCCCCGCCCCTCCCCGCTCAACACTCTAATCCACGCCACTTCCATCCTCAGGCCGTCCCCCTCCCCCGACCTCCCTATCACGGCGCCCCAGGCCACCTCTCTCTCTCTTCCCTCTTTCTCTCTCTTTCCTTTTTTTCTTTCTCTCTCTTCTCTCTCTATCTCATTATCTTACTTTTATTTCACAGGTTACCTCTAGCACCGTCATCTTTCTCTAGTGTCATTGTCGGCGATTCTCGGAGCTTTAAGTACGACCTCTCCATAGCTGCAGATATAATTTTTTTTAATTTTATAGTATTATTTATTAATCATTTATAATATTTATAATAATATTTAGAATATTTATAATAAATATTATAAATATTTATTATAAATATTATAATTATCTACATGTCGTGGATTTTGGGTCGTGCCATATCGACGATCGTGGACAGCCCTTGTGCTATGCCAATCGATAAAAAAATTATTATCGATAGGTTTTGGGCCATATCGGCGGTCGTAAACTATGCCAGTCGCTAAGAGAATTCTCATCCCCACTGATGGGTTCTAGGCCCTATCCTCGATTGTAGGCCATGCCGACCGATAAGAAAATCATTATCGATGGATTCTGAACCATGTTGGCGGTCGTGAGCTATGCCAGTTACAAAGAAAATTCTCATCCCCATCAACGGGTTTCGGATCATGCTCGCGGCCGTAGGCCATGCCGGTCGCTAAGAGAACCTCCGATCGCTAATAGAAAGTAAAATTATTTATTACTCATCCTTAATTATTTATAGATGTAATTCATATTATAGAATTTAATTTATAATATTTTTTGGATGTTTATATCTTATTGCTTTTATTTATTGCATTATATAATGATAGATCCATCAATTGATTAGTATACATAATCTTCAGCATCCGTACATTTATATATAATTATATGGATGAGAGAATTATGTATAATACTCAATTGATTGTTCAATTTGGATAGTTTAAAAATTATAAATAATTCTATAGATAATTATAGTAATCAAACAGTATGCTAAGAATTTTGAATGAAATTTTGGATAGTATTTTTCTTTTATTCTCCCTATAGAAAAGAACTAAGAAAAAATGCTACCAAAATTTTATTCGATCCCTATTGCATATCGTTTGATTACAGTAATGAACCTATAGAATTAAAGTAATTTCTGAATGGGATAGGACTTATCTTTACCTATTAGTTGATGATAGAATGTATTTATTGCATATCTGAAAATGATATTTAATATGAGTTCCACATATGATATTTATTTCAATCCTTGTTTATGATATATTTTTTATTTATAATGCATACTGATTTATAATGTATTAGTATATAATTTAAGTTTCATACATGATTTAATTGCAGTATCATCATTTTTAAAATGGATAAAGGGTAGATGAAGTTTAGTAGGCTCTCATCAGAATATGAGGCTAGACTATAAAATTTTTTTGATTTTGCTATAAAAAATTTAAAGATCATGGACTGATCTAATATCCTTGTAAAAAGTATATGGATGGACCGTGACTACCTCATCAAGATGTAATTGATCATCTTACTATTTATGGATTTAAAATCAGTTATAAAATTTGTTGGGACCAACATGATGAGGGCAGATCGTAAAGAGGCGATCAATATGATGGAAGAGTGGAATAAATAGTTCATGATATTTTTTCGTTTGTTGGCTATAATGACAATGCATTTATGTCCATGCCTGATCCTGTGGTTGGTGGAATGACAAATAGTGAGGATGTAGAGAAGGTCCGCAAGTTGATGGAGGATGCTAATATTTTATTATATCCCGGATGTGAAAAGATGGTGAAGCTGAAGTTCTTAATCCAGTTGTATCATACAAAATGCTCCAATGGGTTCAGTAATAATAGAGTGAATTGCATACTAGAGTTTTTGGGAGATATTCTTTCGGATGATGTATAAATTTTAAAGAATAATTATGAGGCATCGAAGATTATTGAACAGCTGGACTATATTTATACTAAGATATATGCATGTCCAAATGATTGCATGCTCTATTGGAAGGAGAATGTCAACCAAAATGAGTGTACGAGGTACGGTGTATCAAGATAAAAATAGAATAAAGATAGCACATCGACTCATGTACCTTAAAAGTTAATGTGATATTTTTATTTAATTTCGAGACTACAAAAATTATTTATGTCAACAAAGACATCGAAGGACATAAGATGGCATGAAGAAGATCGAACAAAAGATGATGCATTGTGACATCCAGCTAATGAAGAGGCATGGCAGAAGTTTAGTGAATTACATCATGATTTTGCACATGAGATACGTAATGTGAGGTTGGGCTTATCATGTGATGGTTTCAATCCGTTCAAGCACATGTATACCGTCCATAGTGTATGGCCAGTATTTATTCATATTTATAATCTTCCACCATGGATGTGTATGAAAAAATTATTTGCTTTCATAACAGTGCTCATTCCTAGATCGATGAAGGTAGGTAATGACATTGATGTTTATTTGTAGCCTCTTATTACCGAGTTGAAATAGTTATGGAATATTAAAGGTGTTCCAACTTTTGATGTTTTGCTGAATGAGTCATTCTTCATACGCGCAGCACTTTTATGGATGATAAATGACTTTCCAGCCTATGCCCTAATGTTGGATTAGAGCACCAAAGATGAGCTAGCATGCTCGATTTATGGGAAAAATATTTGGTTTAGAAGGTTAACACATCGAAAGAGTTTAGTTATATGGGGCATCGATGTTTCGTCCATCGAAATCATCCATAGATAAAGGATGCACGTTCCTTCGATAGCACTGTTGAAGAAAGTGAGATGCCTAGCTAGATGTCTAGGAGTGATATACTGAGAGAGTTGGATGGTCTCAATGTTGAATTTGAAAAAGATGATCCGATTGTTGATAAGAAGAGAAAGCGTCGATCAAAGAAAGATGATACATACTTTACTTGGAGGAAAAAGAGTATCTTCTTTGACTTGCCATATTGGGAGATAAACTTATTGCATCACTGCTTAGATGTAATGCATATTGAAAAGAATATGTGCGAGCTCTTATTGATAATAATCTTGAATATCAAAGATAAGAGCAAGGATGACTTGAATTCTCGATTTGACTTGAAAGAATGGAGTATTAAAAGATCACTCTATCTAGAGCCGATAAAAAAAGAACAGTGGAGGCTCCCTCATGCATGTTATGTTATGAATGCCTCCGAACGGTCCACATTTTTCATTTGTTGGAGAACATAAAGATCCCAGATGGATACTCAAGCAACATATCAAAGCATGTGAATAGTAAGGATATCAAACTTGGGGGATTGAAGACTTATGATTATCATGTGCTCATGCAGGAATTGATCTCAATAGCTATTCACTGTGTGTTGTCAAAATATGTCAGAATAGTTGTTATTCGTCTTTGCAATTTTTATAGAGATATTTATGCAAAGAGGTTATTTAAGAAAGACGTGAAGAAAATGAAGGCAAGGATGGTGACTATATTATGTGATCTGAAAAAGATATTTTCATCATTATTTTTTATAATTATGATGCATCTCATCGTGCACCTTGCGGAAAAGTTGCACTTAGAGTTTTAGTATTTTGTCGATGGATGTATCCTACTGAGAGGAATATTCAACTCTGAAATCTTATATAAGAAATATGAATCATCTAGAGGAATCCATAGTAGAAGGTTATTTGGATCAAAAGTGTATAGCTTTTTATACCATGTACTTAAACAAGCTCAAGATACGTCGTAATCGATCGATGAGGAATCAAGATGATTAGTATGAGTCAATTGAGCCTATATTTGAGTCCATTCCATAGTTAGATGGACTTTTCACTTCATATCACCTCACTGATTTAAGCATTGAGAAAAGAAATAAGGCGCACCGCTACGTGCTCTTCAACTATGATGTCATTGAGCCGTACATAAGATGTGTCACTCAGCTTTATTTATTTAATAATAATTAAAAAAATATTTAATTATATCTAAATTTATTCTTTGTGTATGCAGCAAATACAAGAAAGTCATAAGAGTAAAATATGGTGCTCTAAGTATGCGGGAGAAAGAGAAAATGCACAGCAAAATTTTTTTTGAATAGTTCAAAGATCATATAAGCGATTATATATTCTTGTCTTATGCAACTTATTTGAACATGTTTACTAATTAGGTGTCATTTTCTTAATTAGATGTAGAGATTACAGCTCGATGATGTAAGTCTTGAAGTACGTGCTTTTTCAATGAATCCTAATCGTACCGTGCGTGAGTATAAACAACTCATCATTAATAGCTATAGGTTTAATATTTATAGCAAGTCCGTAAACATGGTGTTATGCTAGCTCATCATGAGTGCCACCACTAGATGTTATGCTAGCTCGAGGGATTCATAGCCTCGTACGAAGGATTTGAACTATTATAGCATGATGGAGAAGATAGTCATCTTGGACTATTATTCTAAAGGAAGGATTGCATTGATGAAGTGTGATTGGTTTGATACCTTATCATAGTCAGGGATAAAGATCGATGAGTATGGTGTCTCAATGGGGTACTGTTGTGAGGATAGTGCCTAGGCATATTTTTGATGATACCGAAGTTGATGATGATGTTGGACCATGTATGCAAAGTGCTTCTCTAGGATAAAACTTATCTGATACTATCGAGATTTTAGATATATTTATCAGGATCAATGGTGATGTCCATATTGTAGATGCCACTAGGCGATGACTTCAATATTCTGATATAAATATTAGAGTCTATTTATTGATGTTATACTAATATTATTGTTCAATATGTTATATTGGTTAATGTTCATTAATGTTGCAGATCACGATGGTACCAAAACGTCATCTAGCTTTTATCCCCACCTTTCGATGGACTATGTAGAGCTCTGCATCTGAGTCATAGTTGGAGCATACTACATCCATCTCTGCATCGGCTATCCACAGATCATCGACATCTACTCCACCATTGGCATCTACTCTACCATAAGCATCTGAGACTCCACCATTAGCCACATCTTTGATACATACTACGACATCGATATCTAAGCGTACGTTTTTATTATATTATTTATTTATTTATTTTATATAGTATTTATATACTTATATATTTGCATAATGTATTTTCATTGTAGGTGCATTATTCAATAGGATATTTTGCGGTTCCACACTCACGTCGCATGTGTGAAACTACCAGCATCAGGTGATGGTGCAGTATGATGCGGATGGGATGCCAATAAGGAAGACCGTGTGAGAGATGCATTTTTTTTGGAGTGCTTGTGAGGTGGTCTGACATCATTCTGGTATTATCCATAGATAAATGATTGATGAATGCTGGTGTTAGGGATCGGATATGAGAGGAGATATGGGTAAGTATATCTTAATTATATTTATGCATTTGATATATTTATACTTTGATTAGTATAATTTGGTGACTGACTTTTAATAAATTTTTGTACAGAGAAGGTACGACTTTTCAGATCACGAGAGGGCTCGAGATGCCCAATTGAAAAAGATTGAAGAGTTGTACTGAGGATACAAGGTCAAGCTCTATAGATGATGGCTCGAGCACTGACGAGACACTCTGAAGAAGCTCGTTCCTTGGATACAGGACTGTCTTCCGAGTAGTGGGAGGGGATGGTTAGATATTAAAGGAGCTAGAAGTTTGAGATAAAATTTTTAATTTTTAAATTTTTTAATATATTTAAAATTATATTTAAATATTATTTAAATATTTATTATTTATTTGAATACTTATTAGACTATCTTCCATCAGAATTGAAAGAATCGGACAATCTAGGAGTACACGCACACTCTAGGCCGTGAGTCTATGGCCAATCGTGTGCATAGAGAGATAATAAATTTTAAATTTTTATTTATAAATTAAATTAATATTTTTTTATATAATTCTAATAAATTAATTTATTATTATAGCTGACGAGAGAGGGGGTGATGCCCATCCATAGTGAGATCTTTCGATCCAACCATACGGATAAGAAGGACAGGCCAATGGATGTCGCGATCAAAAGAATTTTTATAAGTAATAAATATATTCGTATATATGATCAATATTATAGTATTTTTTATAAAATTTTATTTAAATTTATAATTATAGGAGCAGTTAGATGTGCTTGCTCGCGAGGGCTCGGACGCCTCTAGCCTCCATGACTATCTATCTCAGATCTTAGGGCTTGAGCACTCTGAGAGGATCCGATACAGGCCCAAACATATGTCGATGAGCTACTGATATGAGGCAAGCGTCTCTTCTTGTAGTATCATCAGTTGGGAGTAGCTTGAGGAGGTATTGGCATGGGTAGATCAGGCTATGGCGTGGGTTGCTCATGCTGAGGAGCGCACATCTCATCTGGAGGGCGTCCTGAGCATCATACTGATGAGGCTTAGCTCGCATTTTGAAGCAGACTTTGTGGGCCTTGAGGACATGTTGACCGACATTCCAACTCCAACTCTTCTGCTCGTGCTCCATCCTCCGATAACGACAACGATAATGTAGATTTAGAAAACTTCTGATGCATTTTTTTAAAAAAATATTATAATAAATTTTATTTGTTAATAAAATTAAAGCATTTCAAAAATATTCTTGTATTTATATTATTTACTTATATTTTTATTATGTTATATATATCTTTATATTTATCAGATAAAATATATAAAAAATTAAAAATTTTATATTTTTTTATTATTCAAAAGCTACAGCAGTAGTTTCAAAATTGCTACTGTAGACGTGCCAAGCGAGGCCATAAGTCATGTGTCAACCACTGCATTAGACCTATAGTAATAGTTCAAAAATTACTGTCATAACTCAGGTCTATGACAGTGGTTCGAAAATCATTGTCATAGCTCAGATTTATGACAGCGGTTCGAAAATCGCTATCATAGGCCCTGTATGGTAGTGATTCTTGTAACTATTGTAATAATCACTACTACAGATCTATGGCGACGACGACAGTGATAGCAATTAGAGAACCGCTGTTATAGGCTATGATAGTGATTTTTAGGCTACGACAGTGGTTACAAACCACTGCCGTAGTCCTATTCTATAGTAAAAAAATAAAATTTTCTTTTTGTCTTTATTGACTACGGCCACAATCAATCCCGTGATAAGGCTTAGAAGAGAAACTAGTCTCTAAACGAAGAACACCTAATCCCTCGGTGTGTTATTAGTGATCAGCGCCACTAGTTAGGCTCAGAAGAAAAACTAGCTCTAGTTCACATGGCCACGATTCGCCCCATGATAAGGCAAAGAGATTAGTTATGAACAAAAAATACTCGATCCATTGGCATGCTATCAGTGATCAGCTCTACTTGCTAGGTTCAGAAGGACTAACTCTGTCAACGATCAATCTCGATTGGCTAGGCTCAAAAAAATATATTTTTGATATGTGGCCAACGATCAGTCTCGTTAGTTAGATCCAGATCATAGTCTAACTAAAAATTTTTTATCATGCTTTTGTCATAATCAATTTTTCATAAATATTAATTTTATAACTATATCAACTTAATTTTCATATAATTCAAAGGAATAATAAAAATTAACTCTTATTTGAGATTTTATGCATTAAAAAAATATTTTTTATTTCAAAAATCATGCAATATAATGTAAAAAAATTATTTATTTTTTAAAATTATATCATCCAATTATGATATCATGCTTGATCCAATTTTCTAAATTATTTTTTATGTATAATTATCTAATTTTAAACTATAATAATTTTTAAATATTTTATATATAAATTTTAATTTTTAAATATATAATTATATATAAGAATAAATTTAGAGATAAGAAAAAATTTATTTGTTAATCAGATCCAAAATTTTATTATCCTTTCAATCTGATATCTAGATCCGGTGTTCTTCTAGTATTGAAGGCTTTAGCACATCAAATAAGTTTATTAATCCTTAATTCTAGAAAAATTAAGATAAATAGAAAATTTTTTAATCTAGTCCGGATCTAGTCTAGATTTGAATCAATTATCAATTTTTAAATTAGATCCATGTGAATCAGGTTGACCTAGACCTAATTAAATTGAATTCAATCAAAAAGGCTCAGTTGACCCAATTAAGACCATCTCTCTCCTCTCTCTCTCTCTCTCTTCTTCATGGAAGAGGGGATCTGTGTCCCTCTCTTCTCCTCTCTTTTAACAAAACAAGGGATTGTGAGGTCCTCCTTTACTTCTTAGATCGAAAGCTACAGCTGCTAGCCGGTGGCCGGCAGCAGCTGGGGTTGCAACACCATAATTTAGAGAACCTAAATTGATAGTCGATGGTGACCATCGGTAAAGAAAAAACCAAGAAAAAAGAGGGGTAGAACACCCAAAACATGGTAAGGATTTAAAAATAATTTTTATTCGATGATTTCGATGATCGGTGGTGGTGCACATTGGCAAGGAAAGGAAGGAAAGAAAGAGAGAAAGGGGAGCCGGGGCTTACCTCGAGCTCCAGTCATGATGGTTAAAGTGAGAAATTAAGGCGAACACACTAACAGCTTTCAAGAAGAAACTCTAACGATCCCCATCGATCAAATCTCGATTCTTTGATAGGGGAGATAGGGAAAGCTTCTTCCTTTAATATAGAGCTGGAGGGGAGGAGGGGAGGAGTTTCACTCCTCCCCGAGGTGGATTAATTCCGACTCCATTTAGGAGTTGGTTGGGAGGAAGGAGAAGACTCCTTATAGGAGTCTTCTTCTTCTTCTTCTTCTTTTGTTCTGGTAAAGTCGGCAAGAGACGCCAGCTTCAAGATGAACCGGGTCCAAAGAGATCGATTCTCATACTATAAAATTGCATCAAGATGTGCACATCGAGGATGTTGCATATATTTGCTGACAACTCCAACTGTATAAGAAATATTTGACCTTATGATAGTCAAATAAATCAAATTACCCACAATCTATGTAGGATCATCATGAGGTTTGCCCTATTCTTTACTCAACTTTAAATTTGATTTAATTGGGGCCTGCATATGCTTGCAATTACCCAATCCATACTTATTTAATAAATCAAGAGCATATTTTTTTTAGCAAATAGAATAGCCATCCTTAAGTTTAGCTACTTCAATGACAAGAAAATATCTTAATTCATCAAGTTCTTTCATCTCAAATTATATAGATAGTTGCCCATGAACACTATGGATCCCATCAACATCATCACCAGTAACAATTAGATCATCAATATATAAGTAAACAATTACCATACCATTGCTACTATATTTCACAAATATACTAAAATTTATATAAAATAATAAATATTTTATAATTTTTTTATACCGTGCTCTAGGTGCCTGCTTGAGACTATATAAAGCTTTCTTAAGTCTGCAAATAAACTTAGGATGAACAAAATCAACAAAACTAAGAGGCTGCAACATATAGATATATATCATTGTCAAGATCATCACATAAAAAAGCACTTTTGACATTCATTTATCCCAATCCCTTATTAGCTGCTAAAAAAATAAACACTTTGATAGTAGTTAATTTTGCAATCGGACTGAAAATCTCATCAAAATCAACTCCATATTTTTGTAAAAAATCTCTTGCTATAAGCCTAGCTTTGTAGCATTGAATAAAATCATCACTCTTTCTTTTCACTTTACAAATCCACTTATAAGAAATAGGAGAAATACCATTAGGTAAAGGAACCAAATCCCAAGTCTAGTTTTTTTTTAAGAGCTGAAATCTCTTCTTCCATGGCATCTTCCCAAACATCAATGCCTTTGGCCTCATCATATGTAGTGGGTTCAAGTTGATCAACAATAGTAGAAGCATAGTAATAAGCAATAGAGGAATAATCCTAATCACCATACCTGTCAATTGGTTTCTTTTTGCTTTTGTTTCTCTGCAATGGTGATGGATCCTCATAAGCTAGCTTCAGGTTCATCTTCAAGTAATTTTGTATCTTTTTTTCTCTAAGAATATATTCTTTTTTCTTAGAATTTGAAGCATGTACACCAATTTTTCATGGACTTTAATGAACATTTGAAATAGGTAGAGAAGACTTCAGCAATTTAGTTGAAGAAGAAGAAGCTAGAGAAAGTGAAGAAGGCTCACCAATTTTTATGGGAACAACATCCTTTTGAGATACTCTATCATCATTAGAAACTAATCTAAACTCATCAACTAGAAAGTAGGATCCATTAAAAGACCACCAAAAAAAGCTCTCATAAAAAACATGTTTAGAGATATAGAGCTCTATTGTCTTAGGATTACTGTATCTCCAACCTTTCTAATTTCATCATAGCCAAGAAACATGCATCTGATAGACTTCTTATCTAGCTTATTAGAAAATGAATCATAATCATGTATAAAATAATTATACATCCAAACACACAAAGATAAGAAACATTTGGATAATTTTTAAATAGTTTTTTATAGGAAGTCATGTTATCAATACTTCTCAAAGATGTCTTATGAAGAACATAAACTGCGGCCTACATGCATTCTGCTAAAAATTCATAAAATTCATATCTCATATTCTTTGCATGAATCATACTATGAATAATCTCAGATGCATATTCTTCTTCTCTATCATACAGTTGTGTTTAGAAGTACTTGGGCAAGTAAACCATTTATATATGCCACAACTGATCAAATAGTTACATAATTCCATTGAGAAATGTTCACCACCTCCATTGATTCTTAAATAGTTAATTTTTAATTCAAAAAAAAATTCAATCAAATTTTTAAATTGATAAAATTTCTCAAATACTTCTGAATTTTCTCTAACAAAATAAATACAGGTATATCTAGAGAAAAATTATCATTAAATGTAACTACATATGTCAAGTGAAAGATAGAGTACTAATCCTATCTGTGAGACCTGAATATATCAACTATAGTGGCCGAGAAGATTTTATTTGGCTCTCTTTAAAAGGTATGTAGATTATGCATCTTTGCATATACTAGCATCCAATGCAAATGGTACTAATATTAACTATCATCTTAGGAAGCCGATTAACCAGTCTCCTGCTCTGCCATATCTTGAAGTATATCATAATTCACATGAGTCAATCTAGCATGCCATAAATCAACAATATCATGTTTAAGGGTTCTATCAAGACAAGAATTACTGGCAGATATAATATAAAGCTTGTTCACTTCCTACCTTGAGTAATAACTCTTCAAAAGCTTTAACATTAGCATAAATCTCTGTAGTGCCAGGTCTAAATAAAACAAAATACCCTTTATCTATGATTTGTGAAGCAAAAATTAAATTTTTCTTCATGCCAGGCACATAATAAATATTATTTATAAAAATAGAAGAACCAGTAGATGATGCGAGAAATAAATTATCAACATTTTTAATAGGATGAAGTAAATCATCGGCAATATATAGAAATAGCATCAAAATCAGTATAATCATGCAAAAAATTAAATATCTCTTTATGACCAGTCATATAATTAGAACATCCAAAATCAATAATTCAGTCGCGAGCAAAATTAACATCTAGTATATGAGAAGAAGTAGAAATACATGCATGCTGATGATCAAGATTTAAATCAATAATAGTAATAAGAGCCCAACTACTACTTTTTTCTCTCCCGCATGCTTTAATGAAGATGATGCAACATTAGACTATTTGAACTTCACCCTATAATCTTACATTTTGTGGCCAAATTTTTCATACTTATAACAAGTTTTCTTAAATTTATAATTTTTCTTTTGATTAGGATTCTTGTTCTTCTCAAATTCTCTAACTGATCTTTTTTTTTTTAAATTATCATTAATCCACTTCTTATTTTTATTTTTACTGCCAAAAAATAAAGCCTCTTCTTTCTAAGTGGATATCGTCAAATTACACATCTGAGTATTAAATGCTTCTTGATTAACAAGTATGTTTTTTAACTTTGCTAATATAGGTTGTTGAGTCCATCGATCCAGAAATAGCTAGGATATAAACACTATAATCTTTATTTAAACCATGAACTAATAGTCTACATCATCTATTTTTATCATAACGAGAATTTGGATCAAGTATACCAGGCTCATCAAATAATTTTTTCTTTAAGAAAATATTAGAAGATTGTAAGATTATCCTGTTTAAGAACACCAATCTCATTTTTCAAAAATTAAAGCCAAGCCTCATTAGTTTTTGAGCGAAGAGAGAGAGAATATCCTATACATTTTGTGGCTTCTCTATACCTTAAATTTGCTGGGTTAGAACTCAAAGGCTCTTTGTATAGCTATCATATTTTGAATGTTGGACTAGCCCAAAGTTCAGAAATTAAATAGTCCAAAATTAAAACCCTAACGATTAGATAATTAAAAGCCCAACATTTTAGATGATTAAAGCTCAAAGCTTAACGATCAAAAAATCTAATGATCATGTAGAGTTTTTTCGTTATCTTTAGATAGAATTTTATTTAGAATATAATAGACTAATAAAAGAGCCTCTTCTCATAAGTTCTTAGGTACATCAGAACTTATAATGATGGCATTGACTATGTTTAATAGGATTCAATTCTTACTCTCAACCACATTATTAGATTGAGTGAGCATGAGGTCGTGACTTTATAAATTATTCCATGCTTTTCATAGAATAAAGTAAACTCATTCGAAGTATACTAATCTCCTCTATCATATCTTATTATCTTAATCTTGGTTTTTAGCTTCATCTTTATAAATTTTGAATTTATTAAGAACTTCATTTTAGATCTTCAAAGCAATAGATGTAATAGTATCTGGAGAAGTCATCTATAAAAGTCACATAATACCGGCTTTCACTTCTGGTTGGTCCTCTATTTGAGTCACATATATCACTATTAATAAGTTCTAATTTTTGAGTATTCCTAATTGAAATTGATTTAAAAGATTTTCTAGGTTGCTTGGATTGTGCACGGATTTCATATTTTTTATGATCAATTTTAATTTTAGGGATTAAATTTAAATTGAATATTTTCATGATTGATCTATGATTTACATGGCCTAGTCTACCATGCCATATATTATAAGATTCAGTATTTATTATATTAGATTGATTAAAGAAAAAAAAGATTTATCATTAATTAAAAAGGTCAGTATGTTGATCTTGAAAAGACCCTCAAATGCCAAATATTTTTCAATAAACATTTCTTCTTTGGAGATTATAACTTTATTTGATTCCAATATAATTTTATAACATAGTTGTTCTAATAAGGATCCACCAATTAAATTCTTATGAATTTTGGGAACATGCTGGATACCATGTAGAGTTAGAGTCTTTCTAGATGTCAGTCTTAATTTGACAATTCCAACTCCTAGCATGTTGATAGATGTCTCATCTCCTACAGTTATACTTCCTCTACTTGAGTCTTGATGGGAATAAAACTAAGCCCTATCAGTACAAACATGAATATTGACATCAGAATCTAACTACCAATCTAAGTTTGAAAAGATAAAGTTAACGTACAGTAGGTATAAAAGTTACTGATCCAAATATAGGGTTTGAAGGTCTAGCCTCTATCATGTTGACTTGAGACTTGGACTGGTTTGGATGACTCTTCTTGAAAGTAGTAATCTTTTCTTTCTTCCTATAATAATAATCAATAACAAGATGGTTGTTCTGACCATAGACATAGTAGAACCTTCTATCATTTTTCTTTTTATTCTCTTTTGGTTGATTAGGTTAAGGATTGCTTTTAGGACCTTTACCTTTAGGCTTAAAGCTTTTAAACTTAGGTTTATAGTTACAGTTTTGAAATTATTATGGTGCCCTGCCCATGTTGGGACCCGCAACAAATAAAGAAAGAAAGAAAAGAGGAGTCCTTCGAACCTTTAAAAGAAGGGATGGCTTGTGGTGAAAAAGAGACGTGCGGAAGCTGAAAGAAATCCTAGCGGCGTTCTACAAAAAAAAAAGTGGATTAGATTTTATTGCTTTATCAGATGATCGGATGGTTGATCATAATCTGATTTTGGTAAAATTTTAATATGTTGTTTCTGACATTAAGAGCTACAAGTTGAGCGGCTCTGATTATTAAAAAATCTTCTTCATAAATTATTTTAGATATTCTTATATTTGATGAGATCTATCCTTATTCTTGTTGATATTTACTTTCTTAGTGATGATTATTTTATTTTATGAAGTCAAGATTTATTCTTGATGATATATATTTGTAGAACCTCTATTTGATTTAGAGAAGACCTATGCTAATCCAATTATTTTATATAGTAGAAGTTTCACAACATAAATCTGATATTTTTATATTTGATTTTATTTATATTTACTGGATTTAATATTGTTGAGTTATTACCAATTTTAATTAGCACATGAGGATGAAATTTATTCTAGATATAATTATATTTATGGTCTTTTCATCTCAACAACTGGTATCAGAGATGGTCAGATAGTCGGCATAGTTTGTGCTAATTAAAAATAAAAGATAAATTTAGTATGATTAAATTAACTTCTTGAAATTATTCTTTATGGAGGATGATGATGGAGGATTTATTATATTATCAAAATTTATTTGAGCCAATTGAATTGCAGAAAAAAATTTTAGATAATATAAAATTTGAAAAGTGAAAAAAGCCAAACAGAAAAGCTACGACCATGATCAGATAGTGGATTGATGTGAGTGTCATCCATGATGTTGCCATAGAGATAAATGCTTATCAGGTTTGGAAGAAATTGGAGAATCTATATCAGCGAAAGAATGCTCAAAATAAAACCTATCTAATTAGAAGACTCGTGAACCTGAAGTACAAGGATGGATAGAACGCTTCAGAGCATTTGAATATTTTTTAAGAGATCCTGAATCAGTTGGCTATGATGAAATTACTTCTTGATAATGAGATGCAAGCATTGATCTTGCTGAGTTTCTTATTAGATAGTTGGAAGACATTGGTGGTGATGTTGAGTAATTTCACTATCAGTGACAAACTTATCCTAACAATGGTGAAGGATAGTAAATTAAACGAAGCAAACAGACGAAAGAAGCAAGATTTGATAGTTCTGAAGCACTGGTTATAGAGCAGAGAGGGAGAAGTAAATATAGGTCCTCCTACAATAAAAAAGATGGTGAGTCGCATGAAAGAAAAGATAAGAAAAAATTTAAAGAATGATCAAAATTCAAGAAAGATATTACCTGCTACTATTGTAAGAAGCGAGGACATTTTCAGAGAGAGTGCAGAAAATATAAGAGAGATCAGGATAAGAGTGATGGAAAGAAAGAAAAAATATAAAGTACAACTGCAGTTGCATTTGATGATGAGATCATGATTACTTATGATGATAAGTAGATTAATCTCACATGCCAGGAACCTAGTTGGATAATTAATTCAGCTGCCACATATCATGTGACATCACGGAGAGACTTCTTCTCGTCCTACTCTAAAGATGATTTTGGGCATGTCAGGATGGAAAATGATGCTGTAGCTTAAATTGTTGGCATGGAAGATGTTTGTTTAGAAACAAACGTCGGGTGCAGACTGCTGTTGAAAAATGTGAGACATATTCTTGATATCCGATTGTACTTAATTTCTACCTGTGTTCTAGATAATGAGGACTACTCTATCCACTTTGGTGAAGAAAAATGGAAGCTCACCAAAGATTCATTAGTTATAGCAAAAGGAAAGAAAGCTGGCTTTTTCAAATTACAAGCTAAAGTATGCAGTAGAAAAATAAATACAATTGAAGAGATCTCCATAGACTTGTGGCATCGACGACTTGGCCATCTAAGTGAGAAGAGACTTGATGCTCTATCCGGACATAACTTGCTTTCTTTGAAAGGTACGCACTTAAGACCTTGCACTTATTGTTTACATGGCAAGAAACATAAAGTTTCATTTCATAAGCATCCTTCACATAGAAGATCACATATACTAGATTTGACTCACACTGATGTATGCTCAATGAACACAAAGACACTTGGTGGTGCACTATATTTTATTACTTTTATTGATGACTATTCTCGAAAGTTGTGGACTGTGCTTTGCCATCTAAAGATCAGGTTTTTGACGTCTTTAAAGAATTCTATGTCGGTGTTGAAAGAGAGAAAGGAAAAAAACTGAGATGTATCTGAGCAGACAATGATGGTGAATACTAAGATCCATTTAAGAGATACTGCAGACAGCATGGTATTAGATTGAAGAAGACTATCCCAAAGACATCTCAGTAGAATGGAGTAATAGAGAGGATGAACCATACCATTGTTGAAAGAGTTCGATGCATGCTTTCTCATTCAAACTTGCCTAGCTCTTTTCGGGGTGAAGCTATGAGGACTGTAGTTGACTTGATTAATCTTTCTCCTTCATATGTCCTTAACGGTGATGTTCCTGAGAAGGTATGAACAGAAAAATCAATTTCTTATGACCATCTCAAAGTTTTTGGATACAGGGCCTTTGTTCATATTCCTAGCGATGAGCGGTCAAAGCTTGATAATAAGTCAAAGGAGTGTATCTTTCTTAGGTATGGACATGAGCAGTTTGGATACATGCTATGGGATCTAGTGAAGAAGAAGTTAGTCAGAAGCCGAGATGTAGAATTCTTTGAGGATCAGACCATTGAGGATATAAAGAAAGCAGATAAGTCAGAGACTACTATAGAGTTATTTATTGATCCACCTCCTATATTTCAAGTTTGAACAAATGTTGATGATAGACAAACTGCAGAGAATAGTGATATAATAAATAATGAGCCTATACATAATGATAGTGCATCAGATGAGCATGGTGATCAAGCTCCTATACAGTAAATGGCAGAATAATAGCTAAGAAGGTCTACTAGAGAGCATCAGCCTTCTCAAAAATACTCTCCGCATGAGTATGTGATGGTGACTGATGGAGAAGAGCCAGAATATTTTCAAGAGGCTATGTCACATGCATAGAAGAAAAAGTGATTTAAAGCCATGCAAGAAGAGATGAAATCACTGCATAAGAATCATACTTTCGACTTAGTGGAGTCACCAAAGGAGAAGAAAGCACTTAAGAATAAATGAGTGTTCAGACTCAAGACAGGAGAACACAACTCACAACCAAGGTACAAGACGAGACTGATGATAAAAGATTTTGGTCAAAAGAAGGATATTAACTGTGAGAAGATTTTTTCATCCATGATTAAGATGTCTTCAATCTGAGTTGTTCTTGATTTAATAGCCAGTCTGAATTTGGAGATTGAGCAACTTGATGTAAAGATAGCATTTCTTCATGGTGATCTTGAAGAAAAAATTTATATGGAATAGCCCGAGGGGTTCATAGCTAAAGGCAAGAAAAATCTAGTATGCAGATTAAAGAAGAGCTTATATGATTTGAAACAAGCTCCTCGAGAGTGGTATAAGAAATTTGATTCCTTCATGGTAGATCATGGATACAGTAGAATAACTTCTAACCATTTTGTATTTATAAAAAGATTCAGTGATGATGATTTCATCATTCTCCTATTATACGTTGATGATATGCTGATTGTTGATCATGATGCCAAGAGGATTCAAAGCTTGAAGACTAAATTAAGTAAATACTTTACTATAAAAGACTTAGGACCAGCAAAGTAGATACTTAGTATGAGAATTATCCATGACAAAAGGAATGGGAGACTGTGGCTATCACAGAAGAGATATATTGAGAAAATATTAGAGATGTTTCAGATGAGCAACTCTAAACCAGTTAGCTCTCTACTTGCAGATCACTTCAGATTAAACTCCAAACAATATCCTACTAGTGAGAAAAAAAAAGAAGAGATGCAGAAGATCTCTTATGCATCTGTAGTTGATAGTTTGATGTACGCCATGGTGTGCACTAGATCGAATATTGCTCATACTATTGGTATTGTCAGTCGATTTCTTTCTAATCCTAAAAAAGAGCATTGGACTATAGTAAAATGGATTCTCAGGTATCTGAGCGGTACTTCTAGAGTATGTCTATATTTTGGTATAGATAAATCCATGTTGGATGGATATACAGATGTAGACATGGCAGGTGATGTTGATTCTAAAAAATTTATATCGGAATACTTGATGATTTTTTCATGGGGAGCTATTTTATGGCAATCTAAACTATAGAAATGTGTTGCTTTATCTACTACAGAGGCAGAGTATATTGCAGTGATATAAGCCAATAAGGAGTTATTATGGATGAAGAAGTTTCTTCAAGAACTTTATCTGAGGTAAAAGAAATTTATCATGTATTATGATAGTCAGAGTGCAATTCATCTCAGTAAGAATCTGAGTTTTCATTTGAGGTCGAAGCACATTGATGTGAAGTATCATCGGATACGAGATGCTTGGGAGATGAAGTTGTTACAACTAGAGAAGATTTACATAGATGATAATGCTTCAGATATGCTTACTAAGTCATTACCTATAGAGAAGCTTGCAACCTATAGAGCCAGTACTGGTTTACTGGTCCTCTCTACATGAACGTGAGGAAGAGATTTGTTCTGGTGTCCTGCCCATGTTGGAACCTACAATAAATAAAGAAATTTTTAAAAAAAAAGAGGAGAGTCCAAAATGGACTCATCCTTCGTACCTTTAAAAGAAGGGATGGCTTGCGGTGAAAAAAAGATGCGCGAAAGCCGAAAGAAATTCCAACGGCATTCTACAAAAAAAAGGGGTTAGATTCTATTGCTTTGTCAGATGATTGGACGGTTGATCATGATTCAATTTTGATGAAATTTTAATATGTTGCTTCTGATATCAAGAGCTACAAGTTGAGTGGCTCTGATCATTGAAAAATCTTCTTCGTAAATTATTTTAGACATTCTTGTATTTGGTGAAATCTATCCCTATGCTTACTGATATTCACTTTATTGATGATCATTATTTTATTTTGTGAAGCCAAGATTTATTCTTGATGATATATATTTGTAGAACCTCTATTTGATTTAGAGAAGACCTGTATCAATCCCATTATTTTATATAGTAGAAGTTTCACAACATAAATCTAATATTTTTGTGCTTGATTTTATTTATATTTGCTGGATTTAATATTATTGAGTTATTATCAATTTTAATTAGCACATAGGAGTAGAATTTATCCTAGGTATAATTATAGTTATGGTCTTTTAACCCCAACATAGGTTGATGGCCCTTAAAGTTTTGATTCTTATTTTGAGAATCAACCTTAATTAAATTATCTTGGTTTGCATCTGATTTTCCTAAGCCTCCCTAACTTAATATTGATCTTCTATTCTAATAGATTGGATGATCGATCTAATTAGCACTCATGGTTTCTTGAGTTCTTCTAAGTTCTTAGGCAAATTTAGATCAAAAAGATGGTAACTTATCAGTTAAGTAAGATATTTGATAATTTTTATCTAACACAGAGCCAACGTTATAGATCTCATAGATATAGTTTTGAAATTGATGAATTTGGTCATTAGTAGAGACATTATCTATCATTTTATTATCATTAAAGTCTGTTATAGTAAACTTTTGAATATCTTCATTATCTCTAGTGTAGGCATCTTCTAAAGCATACCAGATATTTTTAGTAGTCTTATATTTTATGTAGGCTTCATACAATTCATTTGAAAGATAACTAAGAATCCTAAATCTACAGTGAAACTCAATTTTGCTTGGAGATTTGTCTACTACAGATTTAGGATTTTAGGATTCAAAAGAAAAAGATCCTTTTGAAGTATAAGAAAGATTTTTTTCTATAGCAAATATAAGATCCAATGTTATGAGCCAAGCTTCTAGATGTTCTTGCCATCTAGCAAATCTCGAGTCATGAAATTTTTCAAGCTTGAGACTAGATGTATCATCACTATCCATTTTAAAGAATTTAGGAGAGACAATTAGAGAAGAAAAGATAAAATAAATAAACTGCAAAAGAAATCTAAATATTTTACTTAATATCTTCATCAGCATGATCTTTAAAACTATTTTAACCTTTAAAACTATTTGATTAAGTCCAACAAAACAAATTAATATATCTAAAATATAGTAAAATAATTATATCTAAAAAAATACTAACCCAATTTTTATTCCAACAGATTAACAAAAGAAACTCTATATTATTGGATTAGCACTTTGTTAACTTTCTTAAGCATAATCCGGGGAAATATATTTTAGACCGTTAGAAAATAGCTTTAGATATATATTAGATATAATCTAAGAAAGATAACGAATTTAGTTATCTGATTTATTAAAAATCAAATAAATTAACTTATAGATGATCACTAGACCAAAATTGAAAAATAATCGAAAGTGTGCCCAGCACCGTATTAAGGTGTGTTTCTATCCTTCATATAGAAAATCCCAGAAAGACCATCATAAGATTCGATCGGTATGCTCCACCTACAAGCAGGATTATGGAGGAGATTAACGAAGACTCTTTTAGCACTCAAAAAAGAAGAAAAAGAATTGATTAAAGAAAAATTAGGAAGAAGAACACTAGAAGAATAGATTGGAAGATTAAAATGAAGAACAGCTTGAGCTCTTAGGTTGGTTGCTAGGTTAGGACTCAAGAGCCCTTTCTATAGCCACCATATTCTAAATGTTGGATTAGCCTAATGTTCAGAAATTAAATAGTCCAAAATTAAAACCCCAACAATCAGGTGATTAATTAAAAGCCCAACGACCAAAAAATCCAACATTTAAAATATTAAGGGCTCAACATTTAAAGAATTAAAATGATAATTAAAAATTAAAATAAATAAATAATAATAAATAATTTTAGATTGGCAAGGTGCTAAACCTGCACCCACTCTCATGCCTCATCTCAATCCGGTGTGGTTCGGTTCAGTTTATATATGCATATATTAAAGATTTTCTTTCAAACCACCTCAAATGACTCTAAAGGCTTAATCAAACATTTTTTTCCTATAAAAAAGCTTAAGAAAACTTTCCACTCTTGATGTAGGACTAAAAATATCTCAAAGAAGATTGAAAATAAATTTGAAGAAAAATTTTGAGTTTCCAAATTTGAATTTTCCATCAATTATATATATATATTAGGCTTCGGTCGATCAGATTTTAATCTATATCCGATCGAATCTCTGGCCATTAGATCAGTGTGCATCTCCAAAATATTTCTAAAAGCAAATGGAGGATTTTTTATGCCAGTTAGTTGATCTAGAATACATTAAATGGCTCAATAAATGGCTCCTGTGATGGACGAATGAAGCTCCCTGAAGGCGCCTTCAGGGAGCATGAAGGCACCTTCAAGCTTCACGAAGGCACCTTCATGGAGGGTTCGACGCGGCTTATTCGAAGGTATTTATGTTTATCCTAAGATGGTTTATATTTATTAGTGTTTATCAGTGTTTATCGAACCTGAGATCATTCAATTTATGGACCTGAGTTTATGTTTATTATATAAGATTTATATTTATTTTTATTTATTATACGCTATTTATGTTTATTCTATGGAATTTATATTTATTCTAGGATAGTTTGTGTTTATTCGATCTTGGATGGCATGAAGGCGCCTTCACTCTTCATGAAGGTGCCTTCATGGAGATTGAAGGCACTTTAAGTTTGTATTTATTCTATAAAATTTATATTTATTTCAGCAAAATTTTTATTTATTATATATTATTTATATTTATTCTATAGGATTTATCTTTATTCTGGGATAGTTTGTATTTATTCGGCCTTGGATGGCATGAAGGCGCCTTTATCCTTCATCAAGACGCCTTCATGGAGGGTTGAAGACGTCTTGAGTTTGGATTTATTCTGTATTTATTTCAGCAAAGTTTCTATTTATTATATGCTATTTATATTTATTCTATAAAATTTATATTTATTCTAGAATAATTTATATTTATTCGACTTTGGAAGGCATGAAGGTCCCTTCAACCCTCCATGAAGGTATCTTCATCCTTCATGAAGGCACCTTCATGGAGGATTGAAGGTGCCTTAATGAACCCTTATTTATATTTATTTGAAGTCAGTTTATATTTATTATTTGATATTTATATTTATCCTAAGATGGTTTGTATTTATTTCAGCAGGAGTTAGTATTTATTATTTTCAGTTGGTGTTTGTTCTAAGAGAAAAGAGACTTTAGCTAGTGGGAGAGAGATTCAAAAGATGGGGGGATCGTGTCAATATGATGCACTTTCTCTCTATCGTATCTTTTTTTTTTTAAACATGCTAGGTCAGCTAATGGTGAGAAAAATTCTTCGTTTGCTTTTAGGAGCCTCTTGGTGATGTTTGTCGATCCAACAATCAGAGATCCGATCGGATATAGACTAGGATCCAATCAATCAAAACTCAGTCTATATATATATATATGAGTCAAGTTATAATTAGATCGATCAGATCTGAACTTAGATTCGGTTAAGTCAAAACTTTATGATAGGAGTCCTATATAAATAATTCAAGCTGTTGAATGTGATCTACTATCTTAAAAATACTTGTAAATAAAAAAATCATATAATTTGGAGACTCATAACCTATGTATCAAGTGATAAAAAAACATCTAATTTTATTTAGGTTGTTTATCTTTTGATCACTTAACGCATAGGTTAGGGATCTTCAAACTATATGATTTTTTTATGTAAGAAGTTTTAAGGTAGTGGATCACATCTAATAGCTTGGTTCATCAATGTAGGACCTCCATTATAAAATTTTGATCTAAATAGATTTGAGCCTAAATTTGATCAATCTTACCACTACAACAAAAACTATCTATAATAACATTTTTATATCAACATTTTGAACAAACATTATTTAAAATAGCCACGATGACACAAAGCCAACATTTCTAATATCTATCACTAAAATTTTATTTTTTATGACATTTAGTGCGATGTTTATATTAAACATTGACAAAAACTTAAATATTTTGATATTTTTTTGTACTTAGTAATGTTTATTTCAAACATTTCTATAGTTATATCTTTTGCTTCTTTAGTTGTGATGTGTCTAATAAATGTTACTTAATTTTTTTAAAAAATATTTTAAGATGCTTATATTAAATGTCAAAAAAAATTTGCTTATTATGATATTTTATTCATACTGCATGATGTTTATTTCAAACGTCATTAAAGTTGTAACTTCGGCAAGTTTATTTACAACATTTATAATAAATGTTGCATAAGCTCTTTTTTTTAAAAAAATACTTTGCGACACTTATAGTAAACGTCAAAAAAGAACTTGCATGTTATGATATTTTATTTATACTAAGCGATGGTTATTCACATAAGCTAGCATCAAAATCCAACTTATATGAAAATAAAATTAAATAAAAATAAGAAAGATTTTTTATTTGAACTCTTATAAAGTAAAGGTTCAACCGTCCAATTCTCAAATTTCAAGTAAAGATATTCCTAAACTTCTACTCAATTTTATTTAAAATTATTGATTAATTGAAAATCATGATTCTCTATGTATGCTCGTTGAGGCAACCTACATCGGGATCTAACCGAGGTCAATCATTGAAGATCAATTACTACCTATTACACTTGGAAAAAAAATTTGAACAAGAAATTACAATATCTCACGATAAGCTATACCAGATCGAAAAAATTTGATGTCACACACAGTCATATGAAAAGAAAATTTTCATTTCATTAAAAAAAATTTTTACAAAAAGCCTGAATTAGGCTAATACAAAAAGATACATGAAATAAAAAAGAGAAAAAAGATCACAAAAATCGAGCATTTGCTTAAGGAGCTTTCACAGAAGCAGCCGCCTGAGCATCTTCTAGCAATATGACCTCGACTGCTGGGGTCTCAGCAGGAGCGGGCATGGGAGCAAGAGCAGGAATCTCGATAGGAACTGATGTCTCGATACGAGGATGAGACTGATCAGCAATCACTTCAGGGACACGCTGGGGTGCGTTTGCAATAGAACCCATATTTGATACCGCCTGAATATTTATCTTCAATGTCGGAGCAAGACCGGCCTCCTGGGTAATGTCGCTCAAATCTAAGCTAGAAAAGAGCTTTCCAACCAGATTCTTGCAACTATTAAACCTATTGTCGAAGGTCTCCCCTAAGGCTTCCATGACCTGCTCTTCAAAAAATTTGGAGGATTTATAATTCTCCACAGTTTGGGCAGCAATAGTCTTCCAATGCTCCAAATTCCTCTAGTACAATAGAAGGGCCTTGTCATAGGCGGCCAGCATATCGTCCTGAGAGGACACCATATCCTCCAACTTCTTCACGTTGGTCTCTAGATCAAGAATCTTGGAGACCTTCTGCTACAGCTCTAGCAGCATCTTTTCCTCCTTATTGGTCTATCTTTGGTGCTCCATTAAGGCCTTATTTTTTTCTTTTATTTTGGCAAATTTGTCTTGGAGCTGCTTCTTCAACCCCTTGGCAACTTTCGCCTCCTTGGCAACTTTCTCCTCTTTTGTCTTCTAGCAGTCCTTCATGAACTACAGTCCCTCTTCCAAGGATTTTTTATTCTCGGCCAGCCATTCCATGTGCTTAACAAACAATTTGAAATAGAAGACGGCCTGACAGAGGAAAGAAAAAAGTGACATCAGATCGATAAACAATCGACATAAAAAAAAGAAAAAAAAGAAAGAGAGGAGGAAGAATTTTCTTACATCCAAAATGCTGCTGAAGCCATAATTAAGCAAATTATCTGGCCCATGATTCCTCCTACGGGCATGCAAGTCCCACTAAGGTATGAGGACATATAGCAAATCTTTTTCAAGTATCACTATGTCCTGCATAGAGGCTTGAGCAATGTCGATCCGATCGAAAGAGGTTGATAGTGGATCAACTATAGAAGTCTTTGGCCCTTTGAAAGGTTGAGCTGGGCAAATGGGTGCTGAGGTCGGTGCAATTAGCGGACTAGACCTTGGTGGTGTGATACTTGAGCCTAACCTCTGATGAGTTACTGGCTTCTTTAGAGGTGGACGGGCCATCTCGCTATATTGCCGATGTCCTTGAGACATCGGAGATAATGTTGGTGAAGGAAGGGCACCGACGGGCATCGCATTGATGACTAATGCCCCCACAATGGAAGAGGGTGCAGGTTGGAGGGATGCCAAGGAGGAGACAACAATATCCTTCTCCTTTTCTCTCTTTGTTGGTGGAGGATTGGAGGACTTCGGCTTCCTCTTCCTCTACTCCTCTAGTCTTTTCGGATCAAACCGTATGAGTGCTGCAATGATCAAGGAGAAGTATGATGATCAGATAAAAATTAAGTACAAAAAAATTTAAAAAATAATTGATGATAGACTCATCTTGAGGAGAGATGTGACTGATGTCGGAGTCGAATAATGATTGATCCATCATCAATTAGCTAAGCTTGGGTACCTTCATACCCAGCAGCTCTTTGAAGGCTTTCTTGTCTTCAGATAGAATGGCTTTATAGGAATTCTAGTTAAGTTGAGATCTATCCCAGCTAGTAATGAAACCCCAAGGAATATTAGAAAAAACAAAAAAAATAACTTTTTCAATCGTGGATGGAGGAAGGAAGAGTATGATTGAATTTACAATTAAGTCGGGATGAGAAGTAGTACCAATCTATTTCTATGGAGTGTCTTTTCAAAACAAAAAAGTATTCTAAAAAGAGAAATCCTAAGCTCTATGGTAGTGAAACTATAATAAATGACAAAAACTAGGATAATCCTAATGGCATTTGGGATGACTTAGGTCGGCTACAAGCTATAGAAATCTAAGATGTTGCAAATGAAGGAGTGCAGGAGAAAGCATAGTCCGGACCGAAGTGACTCATCATAGAAGGCCACACAACCTTCAGAAGACTATGTAACCTGGTCACTTGGACTAAAAGCTATGAGTTGAAAATTCTTAGGGATAAAGTATTTTTTTCTGAGCTTTTTTAGATCGGCGTCTATCAAGATTGAAGGCTCAGTACTCGGATCAAAATAGTCCAAAAATTTTCTCATTGGAGACTTTGAACCATCATTGCCAAAAGTACTAGCCTTGGCGACTGCCTAAGATGGATTACCCACCTCAATGGCCAGTCGGGGTTGGGTTGATCAGATGTCATGATCATCTGGGATTATCTTTCCCCTCCTACTGCCATCAAGAGAGGTACTCTCTTGGAAAGACATGACCGACACAAAGATAAAAGAGAGACAAGGAATACGAAAGGGGAACTGAGAAAGAGAAAATGATAGAAAAAGGAAGGAAACCCTAAGAAGGAGGGACCTTAAGCCCGAAAAGGGGAGGAAGAAATCTACTTAGAGAAAAGAGAAGCCTTCTTCGTGAACTTTGGTGGCTCTTCTCAAACTCTGGCTGCCGTCAGAACTGCCTCCTCCTCCGATTGTCTAGACATAAAGAGACTTTCAGAACTCTAGCAGCAGAACCTCCGCTTCAAAAGAAAAATAGTAAAATGATAGTGAAACAAACAATGCCCTATATATAAGGGAAAGCAACGGCCTAGATTGATCTGCTCACTATTGGATTTGATCCACTTGTCAGTCATCCAGAGACACTACAGAAAGACCGTTTCAACGCATCCATTCTGATTAAGCCATGTAGACTCGATCCGCATGGTGGATTAGCTGACCGATGAAAGACTGACACGTGCTCCACGTCATCTGGATCGTGGTGGAATAGCCAATGATGATTTTGCATTTTTTCATGCTTTCTTAAATGCAAGGTATGATAGATACGGTGAAATTCCTTTGAACGAGACAGCATGTCACTTCAAATAATTAAAAAATTAATTCTGGCTGCTATATGGCATAATTTTCGATGGAGAAAATTGATTGATGTCTTTTGAAAAACTACTTTCCACACTTGTTGCAGAAAAGTTCTACTTCGAACCTGAAAAGTAGAGAACAATTGTTGGTACGAACAATCACCACTAGCTACATGGCATCATCAGAGAGACCATCAATCTAAAAGACTACTAAAAGCAAGTATTAGTCTCAGATCGGTAAAATACTGATATGGAACTCAGTCTAATCCGTACCATGGCCAGATAGAATATCGACTTGACCAAACTAGATTGGCAATAAATCGATGACTATAACATCCAAATCAGTAAATCGTCGTCCTTAAGAATGCTTTGACTCACTATAGAGTAAGACCGGTATTAAACCAACTTCAGATTAATCATACAAAATTGGACCAGTACTCTACGGTTATGAAAACTAGCTACAGTCTCCTTTCTATAAAAGATTGGGTTTGTACCGATCTCGACAGTCGTGACCCACTTGCATGGTCTTGAGATCAATCTATCACCATTCTCTTTATTTTGAGATTGGTAAGATATCGATCTCATCTTCTATGAGAGGCCATCTAAACTTTATCGTACCGAGATCAGTAGAACATCGACCTCGCCATGCTACAAGATTGGTAAAACACCGATCTCGACATGACCCGATAAACTGATTGATCTCTAGCCACTCTACAATCAAGTAAAATGTTTTCCCGCAAATTGATTTTTTTTTTGTTTCCTTTTCTTTTCATTTTTTTCTCTATTTCAGAGATATATGGGAAGGAGAGCACCTGAGGGAGATTTGAGGGGTTTCTTATGTTCCTATTGGAATTTTTTCTCAAGCATATGGGATGTTGTCCAAGTTGTGGCAGTGTGAGTAGGTCCCTTATGGTTTTGAGAGCTTAATTTTGGTAGAAACATGATATTTTGGAGGGTTTGAGGATTTCCTATCGCAAGGATTCTTTTTTGACTACAAAAATTTTAATTTATAAAGTGCAACATAGAGAGAAAGAAGGATGGATAGAGGTGCAGGAAAAGCGGATCTCACCCAATCCACTTTCTAAATTTGAAGAAAAAAATTTGAGTTTCCAAATTTAAATTTTTCACCAATATATATATATATATATATATATATATATATATATATATATATATATATATATATATATATATAAGCCAGGCTAGAATTAGGTCGATCGAATTTAGACTTAGATCCAATCAAGTTAAAACTCTATAATAGAAGTTCTATATAAATAATCCAAACCGTTGAATACGATCTACTATCTCAAAACTGCTTGCACACAAAAAAATATATAATTTGAATATCTCTAGCTTATGCATCAAGTGATCAAAAAATGGATAGCTTAAATAAAATCAATTTAAATATATTTTTTGATCACTTGATGCATAGGTTAAAAATCTTCAAATTATATATATATATATATATATATATATATATATATATATATATATATATATATATATTGTATAAGTAATTTTGAAATTATAAATCACATCTAATGGTTTGGATCACCGATGTAAAATTTTCATTATAGTATTTTGATCTAAACAAATTTGAGTCTAAATTCAATCAAGTTTATCCACACACACACATATATATATATATAGGTGGATTGGACTTCGATCAATTGGATCCCAGTTCGTATCTGATCGAATTTTCAATCATTGGATCAGCATGTATTTACATGCACAAGCTTTTCAGGCATATCTAAAAAAAATAGGTGCGCGCTGTGCTTGAAAAAAAATTCAATTTCTTTTAGGAGCGCCTGAAAAAAAAGAAAAAAAAGGTAAAAAAAAGCTATAAAAAAGAAAAAAAAGATGCCTTTGGGTGCATGTTGGTGTAGTCAGCTTCTTTTTTTCTTTTTTTTCCTAAGACTTTTTTAAATTAAAAAAATATAAAAAATAAAAAAAATAAAAAAAATAAAAAGATGCCTAAAGGTGCCTATATTAAATGTAGCACCTTCAGACGCTTTTAGTGTAGGCACCTTCAGACACTTTTTTTTTTGAATTTATTTT
>QRFJ01000041.1:990000-1022500 GCA_006176705.1 Cocos nucifera | reverse complement strand
AAATCTGCTCTAAGTCTTGCTTGCATTGTGAATATGTAATCATTTGGCTGAGGCAAGATAATATCATAAATCTGGAATGGGAAGACCACTGATCCAATTTTTTTCTCTTCAATCCCACTGTAAATTCTTACTTTCATATATCTCCAATAATTTTCAGCATAATTTAAAACAGTAGAAACTACTCCTGAAAAAATATTAGTAGAGAGATTGCAATCGACTGTTACAGTTTTGATAAGTCCTTTGTAGAGAGCTCTCACTTCCAATATTTTGTTGCTTCTGTTGATAAAGGGTATTGAGAGTTTTGGATAAGTACACCATTCAATAATAATAAACTTGAAAAGCATTTTGAACAGCTGCTTCACTTCATTGGGTTGGATGACCTTATGGAGAATGATCTCTTGAACTTTTGGAGGTAGAACCTTTTGAACTACTTTCTAGCAGTTGAATCTCCTTTTCTTGATTGATGTTGGTGCTTTTTTTAGAAAAACTTGATATTATTTTTTGTGGAGTCTCAAAAAACTGTTGGATTTCTTCTTGGGAGAGTTTTGCATGAAATAGTGGTGCAAACCTATTTGTTGAGATTGGAAAAAGGTATTTTGTTGAGATTGGGAAAAGAGGATACTTTTGGAGTTATGGATTTGGATTTTTGGAAGTAGAATTTTGGGAGAAAGAAGAATGTTCCTCCTTAAAGGCTATCAGAATAATTCTCCTATAAAAATTCACAAGAAAGAAAATCAGAGAGAGAATTACCCTTTTCTTTTTTGAACTCAATTTGAAAGTCAAAAATTGAAAGAATAGCTAACCATCTGGCGAAAACTTATTTTAAAGTAAGATTTTTAACATCCTTTTTCAAAATGAATTTGGCAGACTGACAATCAATTCGAAGTAAAAATTTTTGATTTAAAAGATCACTTTGAAATTTGAGAACACATAAAATAATTGATAAAACTTTCTTTTTGATGGTTGAATATTTTTTTTGAGTTTTATTCTAAATATCATAATGGTATTGGATAAGTTCTTCTTTATTGTTTCTTTTTTATTTTAGAATTCTTCCATAACCTATGTCTGAGACATCTGTTTCTATAATTTTGAACAGGCTTGGATTAGAAAGGTTAAGGCAGGATAATTCTTAAATTTAAGATTTGATTATTTTTACAGCTTTGATTTATTTGTCTCCCCATGGAGGATGATTCTTTTTGAGTCTGTCATATAGAGGCTTTGTGATGATTTTGAGGTTCTTATAATAGTCTAAAACATAATTAAGGCTATTCAAGAATCTTTGGAATTATTTTTTCTCTAGAATTTGGTCAGAAAATTTTGTTGCAAATTTTAAAAATTTTTGAATTGGTTTGGTAGTTCCTTGGTTTATCTCGTAATCTAAGAACCTTATTTGAGTTTTGAAAAGATCTATTTTTATTTCAGAAAGAACTAGACCATTTCTAGTTATCTTATAAAAAAAGATTTCTAGGTGTTTGAAGTATTGGTCTATAATTTTTGAAAATATTAGGGTATCATCAATGTATGTAATAATAAATTTGGTCTAGGGTGTAAATATTTTATTGATGATTCTTTGCAATTTTGAAAGTACATTTTTTAGGCCGCATGGCATCACATTCCATTCATTCTATCCAAATGGGACAATAAAAGCAGTTTTGTATCTATCTTTGCCAAATTTTGAAAATATTTTGGCTTTTATGATTTTTATTAGGAGATCTTTTTTGTTTGAAATTGGATATCTTATCCATTTAAGGCAGTGGTTAAAGATTTGTATTTGATGACTAGCCTAGGGACCCCTCATTCTATCTCTGCTCTTTTTTCGACATAAAAAGCAGCACAAGATCAGAAAGATCGACTTGGTCTAATCAATTTTTTGTTTAGGAGGGATTGGATTTTCTTTTGCAATATTCTAAGACTTGAGTGTTCGTTTGAATGGGCCTTGCCATAGTAGGTATCTGTTTTTCATTAAAACTAGGCTCGTATGGAAAGTCCACTATATATTTTTTTCTATCCCAAAAGGCATTAGACAGGTCAGAATAATTTTGGTTTACCAATTTTATTTTGATTATTTGAATTTTATTTTTGATTTGGTCTATTTGGAGTTGGTTTTCAATTCTTTTGAAGTCAACTTCTTCTTTCAAATATTCTAATTGCTTTTGTTTCCTTTGGATTAAGTTCATAGAACTATCTTTAAAAAGTTGGAGAGCTTTGTAAAAAGATGGATGCATAAATTGAAAGAACAGATCTTGCCCTAAGAATTTTACTTTAATCCCTTCTTCATCCACGTAGAAGGGCTTAATTATGTTGAGAAAGGGTGTTCCTAAGATCACTAATTGATTTAAGTCTTTAACAAGTATGAAGGGTGTTTTCATACAGACAGCATTGTTACAGACCAAAGTATTTATGAATTTGTATTTGATTTTGAGATCTGATCCACTTGCAGTAATTAGTTTTTCTTTTATTTTTTCAAAAAAATTTATTGAAATTAATCCTTTTTGGATGCAATTTGAGTCTCCTCCCAAGTGAATTAAGGCTATGATTTCTAACCTTAAATCATCTATCAGGAGGATGACTTCAACATTCTATTTTTGAATTGTGAGTTGAGATATAACAAAAGTAGGGATCTCAAGGTTATCAACCTCTTTGATAGATTCTTTTTCCTTGTTATCATCTATTTAGATTTTTGTTTGATTTTTTTTTTTGAGATCATTAATTCCTTTTTGAAGATCTTGGATTGTGATTTCTTTGTTTTGCTTAGGCTCAAATCCTTTTAGGATATTGCCTAAGTTATAAGTTGGAGATTCCTTTTTATTTTATTGTGTTAAAGAGTCTTTTAATTTATTTAAACATTATTTTTATAACTCAGGATCTTCTAGTTTGTCAATGAAATCAAGCAAGAGATCCTATTCTTTTGTTATGATATAAATTTTTTTCTCCTAAAGGATCTAAGGATTGAATCTCAGAGCCAGAAGAACTTGTATTTGAGTTTTGGTTTGAAAGTGTTATTGGATTTTGTTCATAGATTTTTTCTTCTGAAGAATCTGCAGTCTGACTCTCAGAATCAGAAGAGCTTGCATCTGAATTTAACAAAAGAGTTATTAAGTTTTGTTTGATTGAACCTAGAAAATTTAACTCATCTAGTTCAATATTGTTGATTTTGAATTTCATTTTGCAATCTATGCTAAAGTGTCCGGGTTTACCACACTTATAGTAGATTTGTTGTTTTGAAGATTTTTTGTTAAAAGATTTTTGTCTTGTTTTAGAGGATTGAGACTTATAAATGGGTTTTGAATATTGAGGTTTTGATTTATAAGTCTTTTGAGGTTTCCAAGGTGGCTTAGGTGGCTTGGATGTTTTTCTTTGATATTGTTTGCAAGTTTTAGTTTTATGTTTTTTATGTGGTTTGGATTAGATTTTGATAAGAGGTAGGCCACTACCTTTCATGGGTATAATAGTTATTCCGATGAGTTCTTGGTGAAGAAACTCATAATTGTTTTTAGAAGAGTTGATTAATAAAGTATTAATTCATGATTTTTTGAAGTTGAGTGGGTTTTCTGAATCGGGTTGATACTTGGGATTAAACTTTTAAGTTTGGTAAAAAGGTTTAAAATATCCTTATTGCTTGTAAGATCTATATATGTTTACTTTTATATAGGATCTTATTTTTGATTTGATCTCTAGGTGGCATTCTATCTAGGAAGACATCTAAAAGATTGTTTTTGCATTTGAGATTTGTTGGGATTTTAGAGATTCTATCTCTGAATTTTGAAGAATCTCCAATGAAATATTTAGTAATTGCAAAGATGAGAATGGAAACAGCATCTTGGATCTCATTTTCATTCTCATCTCTAATTGATTGGCTGTTTACATTTCTTTTGATAGCGGTCAGGATTTGGTTATTTTCTCCATCGATGAGAAGAAAATTCCACCATCCTTTGAGTTATCCAATGGAGCCAGCAATCAAGACTGAGGTCACTGCATGATCCTGGGCTCTACCTTTGGTTCTGTAGGCCGTAGCAATCATGGACATTTGTTAGAGGATACTAAGGATATTGTATTCAGACTGACCATCTATATTCCATTCATAAATGGTCTGAATTGAATTTTGATTTTGTTGCATGGATTTTTCTTCAAAGCCCATATCAGGTATAGTTGGTCTGGGCCAATATGGTCTTTGTGAATTTGGTTCATATGGTCTTAAGGGCCAACTTTTGATTGGATTGATTTGCAAAGTTTGATTTGAAGTAAATTCTTGACTTGGGTCAATATGATTGGGTATTGTTTGACTATCTTGGGTGGACTCACTTGTTTCACTTGAACTATCACCCTTTTGTTCTAGGGTAGCTATTGATTTTGCTTCAGGATGTTTAAGTTCTTATTCGGGTTCTATGTAATTGGGTAATACTTGATCATCTTGGGTTAATTCACTTGTTTGGATTGATTCATTTGTTTTGATTGAGTCACTTGTCTCACTTGAGTTACTTGTCTCACTTGAGTCACTTGTAATTGATTCAGGATTTTGTTCTAGATCATTGGATAATATTTGATCATTTTGGATTGATTCACTTATTTGGATTGAGTTGCTTGTTTTACTTGAGATACCATTTTCTTGTTCAGGTTTTTGTTCAAATTTTAGATAGTTGAGTGATATTTGATCAATTTGGGTTGATTCACTTATCTGACTTGAGACATCACTCTTCTGTTTTAGGATAGCTACTGTCTTTGTCCCTTTAGGATGCTCAGGAGTATCTAGAATAGATTGAGGTATGTTTAAGGCAGAATGAATCATTTCAAGAGCTTGGGTTAATTCAAGTGTTTCAAGTCTTTTGTTAATTTCTCCTGGAAGATCTTTGCCTTCTAGATTTTCTTTATGGTTTTTTGAGATTTCAAATGGTTTGAAGATAGGTGATGTTCTAGAAGAACTAGGGCTGAATCTTTCAGTGTTGGTTTCCTCTAGTCTACTGGAAGAACTAGGGCTGGTCACTTCTTCTAGTCTTACCAGTTGATCACCTATGGTTTTGAGACTTTGATTTATCCAATTATTTTGTTCAATTATATTTTTGATGTATCTTCCATTAACTATCTCTTGAGGATAACTTTTGAGTTTAACAGGAGAGGCAATAACTTGAGTTTTTCTAATTGGGATATTGACTTCTTAGAAAGAAGGATGAATTTTCTCAATTACTCTTCCTTTTCCTTCTTCCCAAGAAATCATGATTTTTGGTTTTAACATGTCTACTTGTTTTGGTTTGGTTTGCATTTCATACCATTCAAAGAAGTCGATGTGGCTTTTAATTGAATGCATGAAATCATACCATTTTGTTTTGAGATCACTTCTTTGGTTTTCATTAAATTGTTTGAAGAAGTTGTTCATTTTGGTTTTGTTTCTATCTGAATTAAAGTCTCTTCTTAGGAGGTCCTTATCTAAGATAAATTTAATTTGAACAATTTTAGGATTTGAAGATTTTGAGTTTACTCTGGATAAGTCTTTTTCTACAGAGCAGCTTTTCTTAGGAGAAGCAAAGGGTTCTATAAAAGAAGCATTCCTAGAGCTGGAAGGAGTTAACTTGTGATTTTTTGAATAGGTCTTTTGTTTTATTTCAAGTTTTGACTAGTTGGTTTTGTTGATTATTTTGAGAGGGGTGACAGTTCTTGAAAGATCATAGAAGATTGGGTAATTATAGAAGATTGGCATCCCTTCTACATCCTCATCTTCTATGGAGTTATAAAGGATAGAGTTTTGGTCTTCATAGAGATTTGTATTTTTGTCTTCTATTGGGTCATATAAGTTTAAGTTTTGATCTAAGTCTGAGGTTTCTTCTAAGTTTTTCCTATCCAAATCTTTCATATCTTTGCTACGGGAAGAGAAAGAAGAAGAGGATTTTTTGGATAAAAAGCTCATTAAAATTCTAAGTCTATATGCAGAATGATGAGGTTTTACCAAAGTTATCTTTGCCATAGGAAGAGGAAGAAGAAGAGGAGTTTCTTTGCCAAGGTTATCTTTACCACAGGAAAAGGAAGAAGAAGAAGAGGAGTTTCTTCGCCAAAGGAAGAAAAAGAAGAAGAGAAACTTCTGGATAAAAAACTCATCATAGAATTTCAAGTCTACTTGCAGATTATTGAATTTTCGTGCGACATGGAAAGTACTATGACATAAGTAGCTTACAATATTAAGTTAGTGCCACACGAAAAGTACTGCACCACAAGTAACATGCAATATTGAGTTAGTACTATGAAAAGTATTGTGCCATTAGTAACCTGCAAAGTCTCTCAAAGAAAGAACTTGCAAATATATATATATATATATATATATATATATATATATAAAATAAAAAAATTAAAAAAATAAGATGTTTTTCATTATCTAAACCTTTGGCTGCACCATGCCTCCTATCCAATTAAAACTTATGGAAAAAACAAAGGAAGAACTAGAGGAAAACAGAGGAAAAATCAACAAGAACAAAGGAAAGATGAAAAAAAGTAAAAAGGTATGACCTTTTTCCACAAATTGATTTTTTTTTTTTTGCTTTTTTTTCTCTTTGTTTCTTTCTCTATTTTGGAGATCTGTGGGAAAGAGAGGACCTGAGGAAGATTGAAGGGGTTTCTTATGTTCCGATTGGAGTTTTTTCTCTATGGGATTTTGTGCAAGTTATGACCGAGCTTAATCTTGATAGAAGCATGATATTTTGGGGGGTTTGAAAATTTTCCATTGCAAGGATTCTTTTTCTAGTACAAAAATTTTAATTTATAGAGTTCAACATAGAGAGAAGGAAGGATGGATAGAGGTGCAGAGAAAGCAGATCTCAGTGAATCCTATATATGTCCATTCTACTCTCTCTTGCATCGATACCATAGTCTAGTGATCCCATTGCCTCGATGCTCATTTGCCATGTCCTCAATACCCAGGACTTCAAGATGGTTGCCCGATGTGAATGGGGGATGAGAAAGCTATGGAACGAATGGGAGGCGGGAGACGAGAGGTTTGAAGAAGAAAAAATGCTGCCTTATGGACATGTGGTGAATGATATTTTGAAAAAAAGAAGAAGTGATAAATAAAGATTGATACTTTCATTTTAATACATACATACATACATACATACATACATATATATATATATATATATATATAGAGAGAGAGAGAGAGAGAGAGAGAGAGAGAGACTCAGATGCAGCCACGAGCAACATGGCAAGAGGTTATCCCTTTCTTTTTCCAGATATTCCCATCCTACCAAATCCTAGTAAAAGTTTTTGATCCTCCATGGTACAACTACCACAGATTTTTACTAATTAACTCGGGAATCAACTAATATTCTGTTGTGTACGAAAAAAAGGAGGTTGATATTTTGAGCCATCTCAGAAAATTGTTGGGAAGTAACAACTAAAATAACAAATGCATACAACTCTACTTGGTATTCAGCTTTCCTCAGCCATCGATTTTATATGCCTCAAGATGGTACCAAAATACTGATGTAGTGAATTAAAGAAGTTAGAAACTTATCCACCAAAAAAAAACGTAATAAATTTCAATTAGCTTTCATGTGGCAATCAGTACTCTGCGATACCCTTGCTCTGCTTTACGGTAAGGCTTATTTCGCCGGTTCTCCAATTCATAGGGGACAGAGCAATATATAGGAGCACCAGATCTCATTTGCACCCTAGTATGTTCTTAATTTTCTGGATTTCAGTAGCATAATCAAAAATTTACTCCAAAAAATATTGAGAACCATATAGCAAGTGTCTTCAATTTTTTTTTTTTTTCTGAATAAGTTGTTCGAATCTGTTGGCCATCTCAACTCTTCCTCCATACGCCCCTCTTAATTTTTTAATTTTCTAGCAAAGAGTAAATTTATTTAAATTCTATAAAAGATGCAGCCAGAATGGTTGAAGAAGTCATCAGACCAGATTTTTGGAGCCTTCTACGGCTAGAAAATTCGAATATTTATTTTCTCCTTGATATGGAGGAGAGATTTTGACGGAGTCGAACATCCAGATTGGTGGAAAGCCACACGTTGGTACAACATTTACCATCCCTCCACGTGTCCCTCTCATCTCCACCGCCGTTCTTCTGCCCCCATACCCATTTCTTATGTCAAAAAGAGGCGATATCATCCGTTCTCCTTGCTCCAGGCTCTTCCGTGTCTCCGTCCACCATCCATCATAATTTTTTTGATACACATCGTCATTTTTTTTTTTTTTTTTGGCGGGTACATTATAGACCCGAGCGAATTAAGGAGGAAGCAAATCATCTTCGTCGAACATGCAACTGTTTTGCTCCCGAGGAACATGAGATCCATCATCATTGCCATAAAGATTTTGTCCGAGAACTTTCTGATCACATACAATCACATCGAACAAATTACAATACGATCATATTACGAGATTTGCCAAATACACCATGATTGTAACAGCCATACGCTAGGTTTCTGAAAATAAAGCAATATTTGTTAATAGTAGCCGTCAGTAGCAGGTAGAACGGATGATAACATACAACAGCAGTAACGTAACAGCAACATATGATGGTTTCAATGTCGGCAAATTAAAAATATTATATTCTAATCAAATGAATTGCAAAATGTCAAACAATGGCTTTGAATCTCATCATAGAACAGTCTTTTTTGACGAAATGGCTAAATAACCTTTTGTTTTTTTTTTTTTTTTTTTTTTTCTTTCTCTAGATGGAGGACTCAACAACAACCGTTGGTTAAAAACTGATGATGCATATATAGACATGTAGTCACACGATGCAAAAGACCACAACTTCCAGACGGTATAACGGCCTTGCTAGTTAAACCCCAGTAAACCACAATGGACTTAATTTGGTTCAATGTCTGACCTAGCGTTGGGAACATGAGCTATGATGAACAATCATTCCACGAAATTTGCGTACAAAGGGCGCCGGCCCAGCTACCTACCGTGCCCTTTACCTGGAACTTCAGCATCAAACAGGAATTTGAGCTTGCTTTCACTGTTGTTCGACACTTCTTTGTTGTTTTAGCAGCTTCCTGACAACGTCGGATAAAAGACACAAGAATTTGTTTGGGCGTACAAGCCTATGGACGGTTTCTATTTTATTTCCCCTATCTGGACCAAGGACAGTTATTTTCAACAGGGAATTGATTCAAAATTAACATAAAGCATGAAATTGTTACTGGTCATAACTCATGATCCGTACCTTTCTGAAGATCACTCAACAGATTCGCTGCATATAAGCATTCACGCACCGATGTTTGGCTACAATAAATAGATGACCTTATTCTTACAAATACATGCAACAGAATCATAATTTCCACATAATAGACTAGGTTAGACATGATGAACAAATAGAATAAACATATACAAACTTCGGAAACAACGATACTACATACTGCCAATGAGATGAATTCTGTCTTCAAGTTAGATTCTCTGCAGGTTGTTTGAGCGGCGATTTAGTTTCACTTCAAGGTCGTATTAGTTGCAGGCAGTAGGGTTATACACAAGAAAGCAAAATAGTGACCTTTCTGTTACTTTTCTTCCTGGGCATTGTTGCTCTGGCTGGCTAGGAATCGCACTACAACACATGTAATATTGTCTGCACTTCCTCTTTGATAAGCTTCCTGCATCAGTCTCCTTGCTGCCTGTTCTGGGTCTTCAATGGGTTTAATCATCTCAACAGCCTCCTGAAATGATCATACATCACGGGTCGATTAAGCCTTAAGAAAGCAACAAGTTCATGGGCAACATCAACCAAGATCAGAATATATATGAATACCTCATTTGAAACGACATCCCATAGCCCATCACTTGCAAGGATAAGGAATTCTAGTGAGCCATCAACCACCTCTTCCTGCAATTCCACAGTAGTTGGGTATCAGCCAACATTGGAGTACTGAAATTTAAGATAGCTCTAAAAACTCTCGCACAAATCGACTTCAACAATGCAGTTAAAAGAGTAAAAATCATCTTGAGAAAAATATGCATGGAGAATATTCTTAAAGAATAAACTGTCTCAATCTTGAGCATACCGGAACAGAAGATATTTTCACCAACTGCAGTGTCAAAAAAGTACCTGAATTTCTGGATCAGCGACAACAAATTGTTTTAAAAATCTATCACCAAATGCACGAGAAACAGCGAGAACACCACCAACCCGCCATGTTCCTACAGACAAATATCATGTTAACAACTCACATATAAAACAGCTCCATCCATGGGAAAAGTGCCCGTTAAAGATGCCAGCAAATTACCAGCCCACATCACGAATCCTCCTGCATCCTCAATTCGTTGCCGTTCATCCGTCTGGTCAGGCTTGTGATCTCGTGAAACAGCTATAGCTGCAAATATCAAGTAGATCATCAGAATGAAGAAGGTCTGACAACAAAAGTACAAACTTCTAACAAGTCTTCTAAGAAACTTCCATAATGACATGATCTCTGTGAAAAATAATTATCTACATGTTATGAGTATCTCATAAAGCTATCTATCTAATTATATAAGTCAATAAGACATTTCTATGTGAACAAACTGTATATAATAGACGATTATATTCTATAGCAAGACAGAAGTAGTTGAGCGTAAAGTTGTGCAACAAAATCTGTAATACAGCAGCTAGTTCCATTAGCAAATAAAAAGAGAGCACAAATGCAGAAATGAAGCTTAGTTGCCATGGACACAAATACAATCCTGAATTGGCCGATTCATTTTCTATTATGTATTTCTTCCCCATGAAACCAACACCAGGGTCACTTCACACAGAAACATTCAGGTAGGAACGTCATAAAAGCCAACCAGCAGCTTCTAGCAGTAATTCTTTATGATATTCACAGCTTCTGCATGACATGGATGCTAATAGAAATACTCACTAGTGGAGCACAAATATTCTACAATGGCAGACATTTAATCATGTAACAGCCATTGTAGAGCATTGTAAATTCAGTAGTTTTGAGCTGTAAAAAGATGAATATAAGTTCCCTAGCAACACACTCTGCCCCATGAATAATGTTAGGTATCACTATTCCTGACATGGCACCAAATACTGCAGCTACTTGCATCCATTAATATCAATCAGCGTGGACCCAGGTCCTCAATATAGATTTCCCTGAGGTGGACCCAGGCCTTGTCCAATTCAGCAAGACAGCAAGGGCAAGAAATTCACAATGAGTAATTTGCAGTCTTTGGGTACATAAATCATAACATAATATGCTACAAAATTTAATGAATATTCACTCACCATCAATAAAACAAAATATTGACAAATTTTCTAGTGGAATTGCTGTAACAAGATATTTAGAATATTCTCTAGCTTTGAAGAGGGTCATGGGCAAGAACTGTTCTGATAAGCATTATAAAACAACAGACTTTCCCTTCAATGCACGCTTTCAGCTTTTAGCCATTAATGCTCATTAATCCTATTCTCTAGAATAAAATATAAGATCACCTGCAGCAATGCTATTCATTTCACTTGTTCTGGTGATGTAATGTCAAGTAAAAATAATTCACCAAGTAATAATTAATCGAACTATATAAAACATTTCCAGATGCTTTACTGTCAACCTCAACAGCAAAGCTAGAACACAAGCAATATCTGAGAACAGTGACAGGTATTACTTCTCCCAACTATTCAACTACAGTTCTAGGTCACAGAGAAGAGATGAACAAAAATAAACAGCAATTGATTATATACTCACTGATTCCTGCACTTGATGGTTCTACATAACCCATGGTATGCATTTAAGAACTAACAATCCATAAGACACGGACTTCAATTGTAAACAGCAGTCAGTTAACCACAAACATACTGTACTATCATCAATCACAATTTTCTTTTTCAGAATTTATAAACTTTCTATTTGGAAACATAAGCATTAACATCTGCAGATTTGAAACCACAACTTCTAACTCACAGATATCTTCTGCAAAGACAAAATCATGGGCCCAAACCCTAAGGCATGCATCAGGAACGATCTCTCTTTTTGATAGATAAATAGACATAGGTACATGGCAAGCACACACATGCACCCTTGCATATGCGTATATGCACACACCCATGCACATGGACCTCCATGCACATAGGAGGACATCCACATAGACATGCATGCACACAGGCACCAGCTTGCAGATACAGATATATAATTCAGAAAGCACACTGTCAAAAGATTCAAGCAATTTTTGAACATTTGTAACATTATGTAAGGCTGACAAGCACATTTTTGCAGGTTCGAGTCCTCGAACAGCCACTTTGTGCAAAAAAAATGTCAAACATTAGATCTGTCCCCAGTTTGCCCCTCCCAGGACCCTGGATTGCTAGGACCATAACCGGGCAATGTGGGTTTTTTTTGTGGCATACTATAATCATTCATTAGTTATTTCATGCAAATTAATTATGGAACCCTCTCAAATGGCTGAAATCGGAGTATAATCAGTATTCACCATTTCCGCCCCGACAAATAACAGCCCTAGAGTCGCCAACATTGGCAACTAGCAAACGGTCACCAACAAGAATAGCAGTTGAAGCAGTTGACCCAGCATCACGATTCTCATTTTTCTCACATTTTAACAACTCAGAATCTGTATGGTTGTATGCGTCAGCTGCAAAAATAGGAAGACATCAGTAACTTTGTCAGGGGAAATTAAAAAAGAACAATGCTTCATACAAATAGCTTTAGCTTATAAAAGACATAGACTTGAAAGAAACTACTCACATATTTTCCTAAACATAGAAAGACGGACCCCAAGTATGGATTATTGTAATGATGAGTTTACCAGCAATATCAATTACGGTATACATTCTTATTGTTTTTACACAAGCAATCTTAGAATTCATTTTTTGATATGTTTTGATAGCAAACGCTAGAAATTAAATATTGAAATGCTTCAACCTAAGCATGGTCTGAACCAAAATTTCAACCTTGCAATGAATGGTGTTGAAATACTTATAGAGACGTATTCTTTTTTTTTTTTGAAAAAAATGTGGAAAGGATAAGCACCTATTGCTGACTTTGTATCGCTTATGAACTTGGGGTGATTGATCAAATTGCTGAAGAGGTGCTGTTTAACATACTCAGCTGCTCGAGCCCCACCATGACCTAAAATTACAATCATAAACACGGAGGTTACCAAAATCGGTAAGCACAACATAAATATGTTCACAGCATTCGAGAAAGTATGGTTAAACAAGGAACAGAAAAATTACAAACCTTATGGCTTGGAAATTTATTTGCAAAAGAACAGGGGAAAGCAGCGCACATCATGTCAATCAATAGAAAATTTTGGCCGAAGTTCATAGGGTTAAAAAAGAAAAATGACCAAATTGGAGCATAGATCGTCCTGTTAATTAGGCAAAACAACTTCTTACCATCAAAAACTCCGAATAAACCAACCGTCTCTCCATCAACACCATCAATTCTGGTTTCATAGAAGTCCTCCATTGATGATCTTTTCCCTGGAGAACTCGCATATCCATAGCTGAACTTCCCATTCTGGCTGCAATTAATAACACAGTAAACGTCAAATAAGAGAGCCCCTGATGAGTATGAGAATTCGATAAAGATGCATCTCAACGTCATCGGACTCAATTTCAAACCATCCAACAATCGCATGGATGGAGGAATATTTGAATTTTCTTTTAAATTTTCTCCCAAAAAACAAAAAAAAAAAAAGGAATACCAGTAGAAAACTATACACAGAATTCCATGGATACGTTTGAATTAAAAAAATAACAAATTGTTATCCTGAATTTTTTATTTCAGAATTAAACAAGAGAAAAGAATAATTTTTAAGAACGAGTCGATCTCTTCTTTTTTTTCTAAAAGAAGGAGAAGAAGAGAAGGAAAAAGAAGAAAACCTGATGCCTCCACCGCTGACAAGAGAGCTATCGGCCTGAGCTCCGCTGGTGCTCGGATGAATAGAGTTCAAGTAACCCATTTTCTTTGTGTACCCGAAATTTCTCGAATCCTTGCTTAAAATAGAAAAACAAAATTAGGGGAAATGAGGGATCTGAAACCCTTCACATATTAACGATGAATAAAACTTAAGAATTCCGGTAATCTCTGCATCTAATCCAACGACGACGCACGACTCTGACCACGACGACGACGACGACGAAGAAGACCCAGGGATTGCTTCCAGGTCCACAACAATTACAAATTTTATTCTGAGAGCATGAAAACCTAAAGAAACAATCCGCAACAACAAGAAGTAACGAGAAAGGAGGGGTAAGGGAGAGAGAAAAAGTAGGAGGAGAAGAGGAGTGGCGAGTGAGAAAGGGTAAACAAACGCCGGGTTTCAGGGGTTTGGTTTGTGGCTGGGAAACGAGGGGGCAAGCCAGCGATCTCGACGTTTAACTAATTCTGTGCTTATTTCTTAAACAAAATAATGATGCTGATAATTGAAGGGAATTTTCGCAAAGGAAAAATTCTATTTTTAGGAAAAATATGTTTTTTTTTTTTTTAGGGCAAAAGTATTTAAATTTTGAACATGACGGCCATATACCTACCTTAGGTTGGCAAAGGAAAAAAATTTTGTCCTTGCAAACAAATTAATTTTTTTGACTAAAAATAGTTGATCCTAGACTTAACCATTATATCATTCTCCTTCATATATATTTTTTTTAAAATAAGATGAAACACTTAGACAACTCTAGTACAAATATAATTAAAAGAATCAAAATAATAATAACTCCTGAATAATCCACAACAGAGGAGACAATCTAATTTGTGATATTGTTTACGTGTTTGGCATCTAAGAATACACATTCTCTTGATAGTCTCTAAAGGATGTGGTGGTAGCTCTTGTTTATCCTTGGATTCAACTTATTACGATGGTTAGATCTCTTTCAGTGAACCTTGAGTCTAGCTTGTGAATCATGGACCCATCTCCTCTATATTTGAAGTTGGTAGATTCTCAATTCATTGCATCATATTACTTGCGCCAATACCGCATTTGAAAGCAAAACAAGTCAACCTAGATCAAATGGATTAACTTACTCCTATATCTTTTTACACACGTGTGTTAACCTATAGAACATCCATTCTACGCTTCTAAAAGTATAATTTCATCAAGTACCTTATGGAATGCTTGGCTTAAAAAAGAGTAGAATAACTCGGCCACGTCATTTTAAATGTCTCTTATTCCACTGCCTTTGCCTGGATTCAGAAGGTTAGGGTGGTCTACGGTACGGCTACCTTTCCTTCCAAGTAGGGATAACAATGAAGGCCGATGACCGGTTTAACAGCACCCAAACCAAATATGAAATATAGCAGGTTCGCATGGTTAGATCCGGCAAATGAGCCCCATCAGCTAAACAGTCTTAGCGTCAATCCCAGATTTTACCATATCTGGCTTGAGATTTATGTGATGATGGACCAGCTTTCAGGCTGTAAAGTGGCGTAGTGGTCCATGATGCCAACATTTGGGGTCCAGCCTTTATGGTTACGAGCATGCATGCATCACATAGCATATGCCTCCACGCATGGCACCAGGAGACTTGTTGCAGAGATTGCAAGATATTGGATGGCTGACGTAACTGCTTCAGTAGTTGACCCACCTCAGCTAATTATCTAGATCATTAGCCCACGAGCCGTACTACTAAGGACTTGCAAGTTGTTTGAGCCGTTCAGGCATGGTGAAGCGAGTTGCACCCACTAGAGGTTTCGACTTGTATCTCAACTAGCAATCAACTTGTCCTTGTCTAGATGATCATTTCCTTCCACCATGTCATCTAGAAGAAAAATGAATGATTGATGGATTAACTAATTCATGGATCCTGCAATTGTTATTAAAAGTAAACTTGAAGGAAGAAACTGGATATAAACTTGTAACATAGTATGCAAGAAGATGCTTGAAACGTGAGATGATTCACTGTCCTTAAGACCTTATTTGCCCCCACTCACTAGTTGCTGCAGAGCACTGGCAAGTCGTCTCTAGGAATGATCCAAGCATCAAAGATTCCTCCTATTCGGCAATTATACTTTCAAGAAATAAGAAACTTTTTGATGAGAGCGGTGTGCCAGTCCGTTGTGAAGCCTTGGGGACCTCTGTTTATAATTTTTCAACCGTCATAACTCGAGAGTCGTGTCCCACACGAGATAAAAATCACAACTCATCCAACAATCGCAACTATTCACGAAGCACCACATCATCCATTATCCATAAAGATTCTTTCAATTCAATACGGTCAGGATGCCGCGGTACTGCGCTGTAACCATTTTTGACAGTTGACTTTCGAGAGTCATGACTTTTAATTTTAAATAATATACATATATATAATTTTTATGTATGATCAACAGCAATCCATCTGCTCATCCAACTAGTGAGAGCTCTCAATGTACCAAGCCCAAATGCTTTTATCTTTCTTACTGTGCGGTTAAAATTATTGATCGCCGTTCACAATGATTGGCTCGTACATGGATCCGGAAGTAAAAAAAAAAATTTTTAGATGCCGCACTGCAATTTCATGAACGTGCCAATCATTATGTACGGTATAGCTCGTGCTGCAATAAGAATTTTCCATTGGTCCAAGAATTTAGACTGGACCATAGAAGGGCGTTCTGGCCTGGTAAGTCATCGGGTTGGAAGCGGTCAAACCCATAGTCGTTACCAGACCTACTTGTAGTTGGGTTGGTTTGCCATCCCCACTAAAACCTCTCATCATGGGTTTGGGCCAAATGCCACCTTAATTACACAACTATTTTTAGGAATAAAATTTCTATATTTAAGAGAGAAGTAAAAGACCTCAAAAAAAAAAAAAAGGAAACAGAAAAATAGTATTTCTTGCTGCTTCACAAATCATATTTTTTAAGTTTCAACTTTTTGTAAAACGTTCTTCAAATGGTATTGCTAAATATTTAGCTTTTTGGTAACTTTACTTTATCTTTTTTGGCTTCTAAAACATTATGATATTTAATGGCCATACTATGACATGCTGCTATTAAATTATGACTTCCTGCACCCGAGATAACATAAAGAAGAGAAAGATATTTTTATTATTTAAAAATTTTATAAATTTTTAATAATAAAAATATTTTTTCTCTTTATGACTTTTGAAAAAAATTTATGACAGGATGTCATAAACACGATCACAAAATATCATAATTTTATAGAAAAAAAAATTATTTTATTATTTAATTTTTTTAAAAAAAATAAAAAACTGTAAATATTAAATGTATGTTGGAAAGCGGTGGCTACATCGTCAAATGTAATTGGATGGTACACTTCACATCAATTTTATTACACTATCCATGGTGCATAAAGTATTTCTCTTCTGTATTAACTTGAACATAATTTATAGGCCATTGTGTACCATATGCAAGCCCATGGTGTAATTATGTAGGCCTCTGCAGACCAAAACTACTTTCATAAGAGAAATATTTTGTGCACTGCATGCTGTGCAGTGAAATTGATGTGGAGCATGCCATCTAATTATATTGAACTATATAGCTATTGCTTTCCAATGGATATTTAATGCCACTGTTTCAATTTTTCATTTGAAATTTTGAACGACGAAAAGTCTCTCCTTTTATAAAAAAAATTATGACATCTTGTGAACATATTATGATATTCTACGATAAAATTATGATATCCTATCATAAATTTTCTTTCATAAATCATAAAGAAGAGAGAATATTTTCGTTATTAAAAATTTACATAATTTTTAAATGATGAAAATGTTTCTTTCTTTCTTATAATATCTTGTGTATATGAAGTAATAATTTGACGATATGATGTCATAATATAACCACGGGATGTTATAATTTTTTTAAAAATAAAAGAATATTTTTATCATTCAAAATTTTAAATGAAAAAAAAAATTATAGATAATAAATATGCATTGAAAAGTGGTGAGGGACGATACATTTTTCCATCGATGTATCAAAAAATTCTCCTAGAAATACCAAACTCTATCCAAGATGTAGCAATAATATAGTGCATGGGGAGTAAGTACAACCATATCCTAGGCATAAAGATTAAGGACTCATTTGGTTTGTGGGAAAAGAAGAAAAAATGTGGTTAACAAAAAAAAATAAAAAAAACACTCTAATTTTGGGTTGAAAGTTTTAAAAGAGAGGCAGGGAAGTAGCTTTCTTGAGGAAATAAAATTTACATATTTCATGAAAAAAAATACATATGGAATATGAGAAAGCCTGGTTAGCATAAGTTGAAATTAGAATAAATGTTTTTAAAAAATATTCTTAAGCTTTTAGATAAAATAGCATGAGACCATATTAATGGATATTTTGTATAACTTTTCTAAGAAAATAAATATTCGATCGGATATAACTACTTCTAAATATATACATAGATATTTTTTTTTGTGATCAACTAAATATACTAAAACTACATTCCTAGATATCATAGACATCAACTGCTTAGAAAAAACATTACAATAAAGAAAAATTCTCCTCATAAATTACATGTCCTAAATTTTGGTTGATAAATTCTTACGGTGACTAACCTCACCTTTAGTTTAACTAAGAATGTATAAGTAAACATGATCGCATCACAACATGCCTCGCCAAACTGCATCTCTCATACGGTTAATCAAACATTTTAATATCTTTTATTCATGCGACAACAATATGTGCGGTTCCCAAACGTTCATCAAACATGTTAATAGCATACAATATTCACAGGAAGCTTAAAGCAACAAGCTGTGACTCTTCTTAATCCCAGAACAATTGGTTTCGGAGCATATGTTGCAAAACGTCACAAAGCAGATCAGGTAATCAAAAGGAATTAAATCAAAATAGGCCAAAAAAAAAAAAAAAAATCATTACGATAACTCAGCTGCATTTATGTAGGCACTGTTATTATTATTATTGTAAAGAAAAGGGGAGTGAAGGGAATCCATCAAAAGTGAGAAGCCAAAAAGAGACGGAAGAATAAAACCGCCCTTATCCGTCGGGAATGTTGACGAAAGAGAAGCCTGTGTATCCCTTACACGCATGATACGCGACTCTCGTGTAATAGAATCCAGGAATGAAAAGAATCGATCCCAGAATCGCAAAGGAAACCCATGTTGCATCAAAAACCATATCGAAAGCACCCCCAAAGAAAACCTAGACATCGCCCAAAAAGATCAACGAACTCAATGAGGAAAAAAACAAAAAAGAAGGAAATCGAGGACCGAACCCTGCTTAGTGTTCCTTGAAGTAGGAGGAGATTTAAGGGGGCCAGGGTGTATACTTTGGGCTCGGTCGCAGGCCATGACGACGCCGATGACGATTCCATATTCTTGATGTCCTTGTCCGGGATGGAGAAGGTGTGGTCGACGTACGCCATGGGAGGTGGCTGAGACCTTCGAGAGGAGACGAGAAAAGAGATGGAAGATGCTGAACAGGCCGTGACTTCTCTTTTTCTTCCACCGGACTTGAACTTGCGACGAGCCGAAGAGGCTCGGGACTGTCGTGGATCGCGCTAGAAACAAGAATGGCGAGACCTGCTCCTAAATTAAGCAAAATGCACCTGATTCCGGTTACTGACGCGCGGGGCCCACGTCTATCGGATCGGGGTTCGGGTCTGGCGTCTGGTCTCGGATAAGCTTCTACGGGTCTGTTCCAATCCTGAAAGAGTGGGCCCCAAGAGCACAGTTTCTAATTCAAACGCTGAACTGACGTGGCAAGTTTTGACCGGCTGGGAATGACATCGGTTCCTAAGGATCCAGATCTAGATCCTTCTTCTCGTATATGTGTGGGCCTCACTCGTTTTCATCGGTGTGAGGGTGCGAGTTCTGGGTGTGTGAGAAGCGGAGTAAGAGATGTATGCAGGGCTCCGTGCTCTGCATGGAGATGAGCTGACTTTATATTTGATTTTTAAAAAAAGAAGAAGAAAAAAAAAATCCTCACTACCGTAATTGGAGTTGGTCACCCTCCACTCAACCCGATGGATTGCGTGCCAAAGCGAGGTCTCCAGGTGGATTTCTCCCGTTCTCACCAAATCAAGCTAGGGATAGGGCAGCGAGCCCAAAAAACTTGGGCTTGAAAGTTTGGACGCAAAGTTAAGCTAAATACTTGGGAGAACGAGAGGCCCATAGTTTCCAACATTTGGTCTGGCGTGGTGACGATGTTTCCACCTGCGGCCTACGTTGTGGTGTGCGATGCAGATCCACGAGCTCAGTACAAATCAACTTGCACATCTTTATTGCTCCATTTTGCCTCCTCTGTTTTTTTTTCATGTTGGTATATGTTGGTTTGTGGTTGGATTGATCCGGTAGACTTGATCTAAATAATAATGTCCCCTAAATTTATGATCGTAACATGAGATTGTGAGCCCTAAATGCAGCACTCCTCTCCTAATAGCTTGCAAACTCGATTAAAGGAGCTAGGACGATAACTTGATCAGTGGTCTGAGCACGATAAAATGCGGTTGTCGTATGCTTGACCATTCTTCCATGTGCTATGCTTCATAAAGCATAGCCAAATGAGCAATCCCACAACTATAGAGCGTTGGCTAGGATAGCATTCTCTCTTTTTATTTATCCAGTGAGTTGTCATTCTCAGTTACCAAAGAATATCAAATTGTTGTAGTTTGTGTGAAGCTATTGTGAAAAAATAACCTCTTTTGCTGTATGGTTCCTCCCAACTGAGAATTTTTGTTTGTATGATTGAGAGATATAGTAGTGCAAACATAAATTAAACAATTATTCAATTATTCAAAGTTTCCCTTGGCATCAAAACTCATATTTATCGAAGGTCACTGGTTCTAATCACTTCAATTTGTTTATTCATTTAGATATCATTTTGTCTTGATTATATGGTCTATCTTAGTTTGCTTATCTTTCCATATGTGCTATCCAGGTCGCATGAGAGGACGAGTCATCAACATACATTTTGGCCTCTTGTTATTTCTGCTTGGGTGCCTACTTCCCATACCTAAGAGTGACGAGGCAGGTCGGTATTTGGGCTGGGCGACGGGAGGTGCGGGTCGTTTGGGGAGGAGAGGAAAGAGAAGAAGAAAAAGATCATGATGATAAAAAAGAAATGAAGATCATTTCTACGTAAAAGATTTGCCATGAAGGACTTCTTTTCTTCGGGGATCGCTGGACGGCGCCCATAGGTGGAGACTTTTTCATCTAGAGAGCTCAGTCGGTGATTTGCATTTCTTATCAGGAAATGAAGCCCTGACTTATCCGGTGTTCATCAAGGAGGTGCGTGGGATACTCTGATCTTTCAGAGAGGATAAGTTCTCGGCACCAGATGGATTTTCCCCATTTTTTTCGCCGATAATAGCCTATTGTTAGAGCGAATTAGAGGATTAGAGAATCAGTTATGGAGAATGCCATCCCATACTGTCCGAGGGCGAGGTTAATATGGAGATGGTTGGTGGGTGACCATGCATGGAAGTCGAGCAATGGCTCGTGGTTGGAGTCCCTTCTGATCGTGATCCATCAAAACATGACCGAGGGGGCAACCTTCGATCAGGGAGGTCGGATGGCTTATATCACCTATCAGATTCGATTTTTCAGAAATAGCCTAGTTTTTTAGAACGAGGTGGTACTTGTTCAGTGGGTGTTGAAGAGAGTCATATACTTGGCTGTGGAGTATTGCCAGTTCGACACTGCTACCATGCCCCTTGATATACCCCCGATCTCTGGGACCCCCATGCTGCTCTTGCAGCAAACTTCATCTCTTTAGAGCTCCCTCCTTTGAGATTTGTTAAGATGAATTTTGACGGTAGTATTAAGGACGGTAGGGATGGTATGGGATTTGTTATCTGAGGCCAAGATGTTAGATTGCTGGCGGCTAAAGGCTTCCATCTTTTTGAGGCTCCAGTTCCAAGAGTTGAGCTTCATGCTGCTTGGACATGGATCATCTATACTAGATAGGAACTTCGGATGGAGAGGATTTTCATTGAAGGTGATTCTACCACCATCATTGGTTGGATATAAGGTAGCATAAAGCAACTGGAGGCACATCCACTCATCTGCGACGTGTGCACTTAATTACGTTACTCTACTTCGGTGTCGATCTAACATATTTATCGGGAGACAAATAACAAGGCAGATTGGATTGCTGCTTATATAGCGGAGCACTCCAAAAACTGGATCTGAAGATAGGATGATGCATGCTCGTCGGTCCTACGAGACTTTTTGTATCTTGATTTTATGGGCTGCTCTCATATTAGACTGGTGTGACGGTCCATTTATACCAAAAAAAGAAAAAAAAAACTTTTTTTAAAATAAATTTAGTTCAACATTTTTAGTTTCTAGCATCAATGAACTAGGCTGGCTTCAACGGCCATGCTCCTCAATTTGCAAGGCGAGGTCATGTCTTTGGATATTGGGTGCATGAGCGTCTCCCTAAATATTTGGATCCAAGTGGGTCCCCACGTTTGCTCTCTTTTTCTCGAAAGAAAAGATTCCTTGTTTCGAGCCAACAAACTAATTGTTCCACCATACTCGCTGCATGTGCCCATTCTAAGCTGGCTGACGAAAACCATGAAGGGCATTGAGCTAATTTTTGTAAATAACTCTTACGTCCTGTACAAAGTTGTCTTTTGATTCCATGACCATAAGAAGATTATAGAAAGACCTAGAGGAATGGAAGATGTGCATCAATCCTCAGCGGGAGCAATAACTCTAGATGTTTTTGAATGCCAAAGTACTCATTGGAGCAGTCATGGGCCAAATTAAGATAGACCCAACAGCGAGCCCAGATGCAAAATAAAGAATTTAGATGAAGAGTTCAATGGTGTTCTCAGATTAGAGGTGGTAATTGGTTTGGCAAAATAGCAACACACAAGATCTTGACTCGTATCTGACATGACTTAACATCATATCAAAGATCTCATAATCTATGCTAACTTATTTTATGACATAGCTAGACCGACCGTGTTCTCACCTTAGAGTTGGTAATGGTTTCAAAAGAATAAGAGCATACAAAACCTTGACTCATATTTGACGTGGCATGATCTACGTCTATTTGCAAGTCATTTCGGTTAAGAAAACCTATTTTAATCCGATCTTCCCTTTCTAATTTTTCCCTGCAATATTCAATCCTTAATAGAGCTATCTCGCTCGCCTATCAAAAATCTAATCCTTACAATTCTTACCAGCAAATTTCAAAGTAATATAAACAACTAATATGAACAAAAAGACCAACTACTTTTAAAATTATTCAAGATCACAACAACCCAATTAATTTAAATCATTTCAATCTAAATAAAAATCTAGTGAATCCAGTCTAGTCAAAGATTCGATCCCTATCCTATCCACTTTTAAATTTTGATCAAAAAGTTTCACTCGTGTCTAGCATAACTAACAATTTCTTCACCCAAATGAGATGCACGGTTCAGGTTGAGTCTCCAGGTCATGTCAGTTTTGGCACCCCTTCTCTCACCTTCTCTCTTTCCAGCTTAAGACAACATTGTCCAGAGTGCATGCAGGCCTAATCATTAGAGCAACAACAAAAACCAGGACACTATAATTTGCATGTATAAATAAATATACTTTGAAGGGAAGGGTAAAATGTTAAAACCATCCATCAAAATCTCCTCCTTCTACTATGAGCCATAAATCACAACTCACCTCCTCCTCGATTGTCCCATGAATCCTAGTAGAGAGAGAGAGAGAGAGAGGAGTGATTATAGGAAGAGTCAAAAACACAGGTCCGAGAGCTGACCTGATTTGAACCCGGCATGTCTAGAGAATTTTGTCCTGAGCCTGTCTCTCTGTTGTCTTTGGGAGTATTTATTTCCCGTCTTTGGGAGCATCCATCGACCGGCGTGATGGGAGGCGGATAAATGGAATGGAAGGTGAGACTTGAGAGAGAAGGGAGTGGGGATGGTTGCGTTGCGGGCTGCAGCAACATGTGCAGGCTTTTATTGCGGTTGGTAACATCTAAGCAGTCATGGGATCATGGTATCTTGAGCCAGATAGCATGATTCCTTTGCTATTTATCATCCATGGGCCCATCTTTTGGATCTTGTTAGTGGATAAGAATAGGGATTGATGTGGGTTTGTAAGCACTACAACTCCAACGTAATGCTGCTGCTATTAATTGGTCGATGAGGGTAATAATTGTGAGTTTAATTATATAATTATACGCTATTAAAGTTTGACATGAGATATTCTTTTTCAATGAACAATAGTGATGAGTTATTCTAATATTTCTAATTAATCCCTCAAACTCTGAGGGAGATGAGATTAGATCTCCAAGTATTTGATACATGTTTCAAAGATTTTACCAAGTTGGTAAGCTGGCGCATTAAATTTATATTGAGAATTCAAAAATTAAAATTTGGGCTATGTTACGGTTGAACTCAACTCATTTGATGCGAGTATCTGATACAGTGGGTTCACCTCAGGTATTCTATAAAGAATTTTAAATGAGTGCATCGATCACAAATGGTTTGAATTTAATAGAATTAATAGATAGAGAGCGACAGTCGAATAAAATGTCAAAATTTTTTTTTTTAATGAAAAGATAAAATGTTGAATTAAATTTATATTATTTTGGGGGCATTTGATGCCACTACTTAATGATTTTACTAGTTGCATTAGTTGACACCTACCTCAACCCTCCATATATCAATCAATCGACAGCAATAATTTGATGTAAGTTGGCCACATTGTTACCTGATCAGCCTATACTGCTTGCCTTAGGTTTATAAAAAAGGTGTTGGGTCTGTTGGATTTTTAAGCCTTTGGATCCCTTTGTTTTCTATAATATATATATATATATATATATATATAAAAAGGATAGGGGCCAGGGCCAGCTCATCCTTGGATGTGCAGCATGCTATTGAATTCTCAAGATAAATGTCGAAAAATATTAATTTCATAAAGTTCCAAAGCTGATGGTGACTTGGTACCCCTTATTTTGTTCCTAATCTCTCAAATTGGCCTCGCTAGTACAATGCCAAAAAGAAAAAAAACAAAAACATATTTTGATCATATGATATTGTCTATTGGATGATTACAAAACATACCTTCCCTTCTTGCAACCATAGAGAATAAGTTGCAATAATATCCATGGTCTGCCCTCCTTAAGTATGATTTTTAACGTAGTTTTCTTCATAATATAATCTCTATTATCAAGCATTGTTCACTTGTAATCAAGTCCTTTTCAGTGTGAGCTGTCGTCTAAGATATGATAACTACCGATAATGATTTAGACAGATAAATGGTTAATGATTCCTCCAGTCCTCTCTCTCACCCTCTTACAATCTCAATCCCTTAGGGTGGTGCATATTTGTCTAATCACCCTAACCTCACCGATATTTGAACCAATTAATCTCTATTTATTCTTTTATGGCAAAAAAAAAAAAAAACAGTTAATCGAATTATATTGGATATCTTGACCATCGGCGAAATTTTGTTTCCAAACCTGGACTCTCTCTCTCTCTCTCTCTAATCCAAATTAATTAGTAGAACATGAGTATAGCAGAATAACACTAGGTTTGATCGGGATTCTGTTGAAGGCCTTTTGACACATAAAACTGAAGACAACCTAGATGTTACCGAGAATTAGACTTTTCCTAATATAAATTCCTTAAGTAAACATGTTAATTTGTGTCCAAACACTAGATCCTTAATCTATTCAGGTCAGCTCCAAGACCTACGTCCTTGATTCATTCGTATCATTGTTAAAATTAACCAAAGAGGGGAATAAAAACTTCGGAAGAGTATTCGTTTCTTGGAGCCAATTTTCTTCGAAATTCAACAACCAACTCTTTCGTGGACGTGATTTAAAAAGTGTGGGTCAAAAGGCTAGAAGCTAAAAAGATAACTTTGCTTGTTGGCCAAGCTTTAGAGTAATGAGTCGAGCAGTGGACACTAGAGATTGGTGGGTCATCCATTCATCTACCATTTATACTAATGCACAGCTACACCCTCTTCTGTGCATGGCAACCACTCCCAACGCTAACCATGTGCTTATCCATTCTATTAAAAAGAGCAGGAATAATAATCCCATTTCATCCGTACATGTCAACACCTTTGTGTAAAATTATATCCGAGATCCAAAAAGATTAATTATTCCAGCAGCTTGCAGATTCCCATGGACCACCACTATTTCAATTCAGGTTCTCTCAGGTTATTAATTTCAATTAGCATGTGATGCTGGCCTGATTGGAAACACATGATGAGGGTTATTTCAGGGTTTTACTTAATTATGGTCAGAAAACATAATATGCTACTCCCACACACCATATCTCAGTGTGGAAGACACGTAAAGCAGTACAAAATTAAGTAGAAGGATGCCAATAATTCAGTTAATTAGCATGGAATGGTGCATATTGATAGCTTTCTTTTTCTTTTTTACTTTTTACAGCTGAGGGTGATCAAAGTTAGCGGTCCTTTGTCATCTTTCCGGCAACAAAACCTAAGAGCCTGTAACAAAATAAGCACCAGTCTTGTAACTTTGCGAAAACATTCAATCATGCTTCCAAGAAACAACCATTCTCTCTTGTTGCACTTGCTTATGCGCCTTGGCCTCGAGGAATCACACCCTTCTCTCTCTCTCTCTGCGCGCGCCACAACAACAGAAGCTAGTATTCATGGATGCCATTCGCTGCTCGAAAATTAAAATGAATTCTTCTTACGTATGTTTTATGGTTTACCTTCACTTCTTTTTCTTTGGGATATTCGGAACCAATTGGCGAAGAAGTCAGTAGTTTACAGCGTAAACATGGTTGGCTATAATTATCAGCAGAATTTTCTAGTCATGCATAATTTCTGATTCAATTAATGCCCCTTACTTCTTTAAACCAAGCCTTCCACTAATTCAAGAAAAATATATAGCTAACTAAAAGATTAAGTAAAAAAAAAAAAAAACAAGATCATTTCTTTTTCCGTAGATCCAACCCATGAGAGAATTTACGGTGGCACGTAACGACTGCAAATTAAAGAAGAAGAAAAAAAAGAAAAAAAACAACGCCAAATTAACCATGTAGAAGAAAGAGTGATAGGGTAGTGTGCATAACATCCACAAAAGCAAGTTCACCGTAGTAATAGTAAAGCAACCCCACAAATATAATTCCCGGCACTCACTGGTATCATCTTCATGCGAAGAAAGATTAAACAAAATAAAATATCACCATTTATCATGGTCGTGGAGAGAGGAGAGAAATTACAAGAGATGGGGAAGAATTACATCAACCCACTCGAATTTTCTTGCTCGGGAGAGGAAGAAAGATGGTGGTAAGATCGGATGGAACTGGGTGGAAACCCTGCGATGGAGGCCCGAATTTCCTCTTTACCGGCCGGGGCTTCCTTGGGGCCGGCGGACACACCATGGCGGCTGGCCCGAGTACATGCTCTTCGGACTTGGGTGTAACGCACTCCACCTCTTCCTTGCCCGGCGATCCCGGCCGGAGGCCCTCCACGGGCTTGGTACGGACCCCCGCGGTGGTCCGGATTGGTGGAAGGGATGGCGACTCATCCAAAACAAGCTCTAAGCCCATCGTTCAAGTCGACGATAGAAAGACTGGGGATGCTAGAATTGCATTGGGATTATTGAAGACGTGGATAACGATGGTGGGGGTATAAATTAAGAAGCAGCTCACAAGGGCTCAAGGAGGTGAAGGGCAGGCGTGGAGACACATGAGATGGTGGTGATGATGGGCTTGGCAAGCGGAGATGGGAAAAAAAGGAGAACCGAATTATATGGAGTGGTAGTGCAAAGAGTTAAATAGTCACAGAGAGAGAGAGAGAGAGAGAGAGAGAGGGAGGAACGCAATGCAAATGATTGTGAGGAATGAGGGAGGAGGGAAAGCTTCGGAAGGTACAGAGAGGAAAAGGTAAGGAGCAGAAAGAGTAAGGAAATGGGAGTTAAAGGCAGCCTTAACTCGGGGCTTGGCTCTAGCTGTGTCCGTGGCTTTATCGCCCCCCAGGGCAGCCCGCAAGTTGGGCCCCCTAAGTGCTGCACATGGTTAGGTGGGCAAAAGGTTGATAGAGCCCATGGTTAATATCTTCCCTTCGCGGCGCAAGTGGTTCATCCCAACAATCCGCTTGCTGATCAAAAGGTTCATCGAATCCATGGTTAAGATCTTGCTTTCGAAGAGCATCTGTTTGATCCCAGCCATCCACTTGCCGATCTCATCAGCCTAGTGTTCATCCTTGCCCGAGGAAGGACAAACTCTTGGGCATCGGCCCATTAGGTATTTACTAGTGACAGCCCACGTTTTCCCTTGGGAAATAGGTCGATCGCTTTGTCATTTTCTGTGAGGAAAATTAACTCCGGGAAAGCATTAAAAGTATATTTACTGTGGCATTTATTTTGCATGCTCACATTTCCTCCTCGGTCCGTCTCATTAAAATTCACAAAAAGATAGGGGAGATCTTCCAGAAGGCAGCACCGATTGATGGGGTTATTTACAGAATCTCCTTGAATTCTTAAGAAACTACAAGACTGCCACTCCTTTTATGGTTAGCATTAGACTTACATGACCTTAAGACTAGATCCTCCCTCACTTGGAGTTTACGGGCAAAAGCTGTGCACAGCACATGGCATCTGTTGGGTTAGGAGGGGTTAACTTTCCTTTTAAGATTTAATTAATCAAACCAGCGTCCTTTAAAAGTACTGAAAAAGGCTGGAAAACAATTATAAACAAGTAAGAAAAAAACATGATTAAAATAGTATAATAGCTGCCATGTCATGATCGAATCGGGTGGCCGGGGGCCATGCCTCCCCAAATAATTCGTGGGACTGGGATCCCAGGACCACCGGCTGGCAAAAGATGCAGCTTAAATACTTCCCCTCTCAGTGCATCGAAGGCTTTTATTTCACTAGTGGACGAGTGTACGTTGCCACGTGCCACCACCATACATGGCCATAGAACCGCTCATAAAACCTCAATTAAATGGTCGGCTGAATTCGACATATCAAGTCCACAACTGCAGGGCTATTCACTGCATCGAAATAAATCCATGTGATAACACAAATTTGATTGTGTGGTACCAAATTGATCAGCCTTAAAACTATCGGATCCTGAAGAAAGTTCTCCATTAAATGCTATATATAGTTATATATAGGTGATGCAGATTTTATAGAGTTCCTCAAAAAAAAAAAAAAAAAAAAAAAACTCTTTGGTAATAATTAATTTAGAACAATAGATATTTTTCTTATAGGTAAATACAACCAGACATAATAAAGCGTTTCCATAAGAAGACACGACTATAAAAGAGTTGGAAAGAAGAAAGGAAGGATATGGAGGGTGAAACAGACCCATATGTTTGGAACTGTAGGCAGTTGGTGACTGGTACGAGCCATCACATACCACTTGATTTTGCTGACGCTTTCCTCTACGGGTTAATTCTTTTTTAAATCAATAAGGAGCAGTAATATTATGGAAGGGTATAAATTTTTCGATGGTGTATAGAGCGAGGAAGTAAATTTTTTTTTTTTCAGGTAATATAAATTTTTCCTACAACACTTTTGAAGTAGGAATCATTTATGGTGTATAGAGCAAGGAAGCACATGCATGGGGTGGAAGGAAGCTCGCCCAGTAGAAATTTACCAGTAGTCGTCTGTTGGTTTACGAAGTTACCAATTTATGGGTTGTTAATTTTCTTGAGCAGAGATGATACCCTTTAAAAAATAAAAAATAAATCCAAGATAAAAAAAGGCTCCCAGGGTGAATAAAATTGCTATAATACATATTTATGAGAAAAAGCAAAGAACAAAGTGACAAGGGAGGGTATGGAAGAAGCCTGTCGTATAATAAACTTCATGGGTTCTCAGCTACATGTTTGTTATACCCATTACACCTTGATAAAACTTCTTCATCAAGGATGCTATTTTTATCATACAAGGTCACCTTTAGTAGTAATATGGAGGAATAAAGGTTCTTCTTGAAAGAAAAGGAAGAATAAAGGTTTAAATATACGTACAATGAGTAAGTAAAGTTCATACGATATATACAGCCGCATGCATAAAAAGGAAGCATACAGAAGGTGTAAGCCGTGTCCCCTCTTGGGAAATTAATAATGGATTGTTGGGCAATAATAAAACATAGATTAGAACTTGATAAGCGACCCTTGATCTTGTTTTCAAAGAATTCTCTTAGCAATTCTATCAAGGAACAAGGGTGGAGCGAGAAAGGATGAATGTGGAGTCTGAGAATTAGGAGTAAGAGAAAGCCACAAAAATAGAAATGGAAGCGAAGGATACAACAACAGATCCTTTCAGAAGTAATGATCCAAAGAAAATAACGGGGTCGACGGCATCAAATCCATCCTAAGAAAAGAAGAAGCACAAGAAAACAACCCTTCGGATTTTATTACTTGTCTTATACTTGTCATAACAAAACCACCACATATGTGCATTACTCCACTTCATCTATGACATATAATAAATAAACAGCACAGACTTTAGAGAAAGGAGCATGAGGAGGGTCACATCTATTCCCTTTTATTTATTTATTTATTTATTTAAACTTCCCCCTTAATTATTTTTATAGTTCATGGCAGGTGACTAGGGTATACGTCCTTAAATCTTAAAGAGTCAGGGGAACTCTTCCTCCACATGCCCTCGGAGTCATCATGCACATGAAATGAAGTGGAAAAAGAGAAACGTACCCTTTACTCCAATCTAAAGCTTCTCCACCTTCATAAGAAGACATCTATTCCCATCTCCTTCGGATCAAAAGATAAAATTGCACCACATTGAGAATCTTCATCGCAAATGGTAAAAATCCATAGAAAAATGAGTTGGTGGGGCCTCTGGCACGTGGAGAGGGTAGGAAAACAGTGGTCCAAAGCATTTTTTTTTTCAAAAAAAAAAAAAAGGGAGGGGGAGTTGGTGGCGCGTCAACTAATCATATCCTATGTAGATGGAGCATATGCTAGCCGTTAACTTGCACAAAAAGTTTTCGTATTTGGTGTCTTCACATCCCAAGGCAGCTAGGTAAGATGTGATAGACCCCTTTCGAATCTTCTCTACACCCAAAGAGTGATAGATTTAAGAACCACCTAATTGCAAATGATTGGAAAATTTCACAAGGTGCAAGGATTAATTAGAATACCGGGGGCCAAAATGTGGCATAAAAACGACTCGATATTGTGGGACCCTCATGCATTGCAAGTCGAGATTATGTTGTTAAAATCAAATGGAAAGATCGTCAAATACACCTCTTCATGGATCCTACGTAAAGCTATGGAACATATTCACCAATTTGACACGGCAGCTAATCTAGGAACCCACCTACAAGCTAATTAGGCCTTGAGTTCATGAACCTTGTTGTTCAAGGCATCACCCAATCTTTGCTCTTCTTTCCTGAGAATATTTTTGTCGTCACACCCTTCATGTCTCATGGTATTGGATATATAATGTCGATCCTTGTTTGTGCTCTGTTCTACATTTACTAACAGAATTTACTACTTGGCAATCTCCAGAACTTGCACCAAATTGGAGTTGCATTATTGGTCATTTGATGACCGAATGATCGGTCCCCCTCTTCGTCCATCCCACAGTGTTGATGAGCCCCCCACCACCACAAGTTATGAATCAAGATGAGGTTTGGGTCGCCAGGGCATCGCCTAGGTGCTTCTTTGAGTATAAAGTTCCCATTTCACTCCCAACAAACTAGAAATTATCCTGGTTAATTTGTAATGCTTGGGGAAATTATAACAGGTTGGCATAATTTTATCCCGCTTGGGAGGAAGAAGAAAAAAGGACCCTCGGAAACGAGCTAGCCATCCAGGCTTCCCGTTAGGTCGTAGCCTTCCCTTTTAAACTTTATGGTCCCAAACCCCATCAAAAAAATTTTCGTACACTACTTTGTCCCTAGCTCACTCACACTGCGACCACATTAAGTGGAGTATGGAACAAACCAGGTGCCTGCCGTCTAAGAAGGATGTCGTCATTGGATGCCCTTCATGCGGGCCGTGGTTGCCCCGTCTGCAAGTCTGCCACCAAGGCAGACCCTTTCGTTTTACCAACACCCATTCCTACCTTATCCAATACTTTGCCGAATAATATACCATCCAAGCCTACTGCAAATTATAAATTATGTGTATGTATTGACATATATAAAACTTACACAGGGTGTAGCATATAGGGTAGATCTTTCCTATTTTTTATAATTAAAAGACACGCCAAAACATAGATCCCCACCGGTGGATATCCAATGAAACTGTTTTGAACTCATCTCCTTACAAATGATTGAAAGGTATCTAGATTTTTCTTTCCTTTTTCACGTTATAAACTCTCTCCTTTCTCTAAGTATGTGACCATCAATTTACTAGTAGATATAAGCCATGAGTAGGATAGCTAGAATACAAACATGGGATGCCTTGCATGGCTGCCGAGCAAGGCAATTTCGACTCTTGTGGTGGCCGGTATGATAGGCTATTAGATCGGTCTCTTTCAATTGAATTTACCTCTGGAGCTCTGTACAATTTTCTGCTAAATGTTGCTACTCCACTAGTACTGAATACTAAGCTTTAATGCTTACAATGCGCACACAAGGTTACCACATTAGGACATACATAAACATAAGTAGCGTAAAGGTAATTCTTTCTATTTTATTTGGACACGACAATGCCTACTCTGTAGAAGGAGCTCATCATTAGGTCCTTCACATTCATTAA